>DF240061.1:124456-135976 GCA_000507305.1 Breviolum minutum Mf 1.05b.01 | reverse complement strand
GTAGTGCAAAAAGGTGAAGTTGCGAAGTTGTAGGTAGCCACAAGTTTTTCAAAGAGGAACCAGGTTGGATTTGTGCTCTGGAAGCCATGCAGTGGTAAATTTTCCTGGCTTGGGGACCATGCTAGTCTTGCCAATCGCAGGGGTGCGTCTGTTGAGGTTGCAAAAGCAAGGTGCCATTCCTGTTTTTCCAAGCCGGGCTTGTGATTTAGCCCATTTGAGCACAGGTCTCTGCAGTGAAGGCAGCTTCCTGAGAATTGTGTACAACTTTGGGACAGCTAGTTATCAGATGCCATCGTCTAAATTGGTCCTAAATGGAGATTGCGTAGTGCAAAAAGGTGAAGTTGCGAAGTTGTAGGTAGCCACAAGTTTTCCAAAGAGGAACCAGGTTGCCAATCGCACGTGTGCGCCTGTTCAGGTTGCAAAAGCAAGGTGCCACTACTGTTTTTCCAAGCCGTGCTTGTTATTTAGCCCATTTGAGACTAAACCTCTACAGCAAAGGCAGCTGCCTAAGCATGATATACAACTTTGGGACAGCTACTAACCAATTGCCATCGTCTAAATTGGTCCTAAATGGAGATTGTGTAGTGCAAAAAAGTGAAATTGCGAGGTTGTAGGTAGCCATCAGTTTGGCCAAGAGGAACCAGGTTGGTTTTGCGTTCGGGAAGATCTGGCTTTTCCTACTGTTGACTTGGCATTTATCGCAAGTGGGACATCTGTCAAGTTCAGCGCCAGACACCATATTCTGGTAAATTTGCTTGGCTTGGAACCATGCTAGTCTTGCCAATCGCACGGGTGCCCCTATTGAAGTTGTAAAAACAAGGTGCGACCACTTTTTTTTCAAGCGGTGCTTGTCATTTGGCGCAAATGCGCCCAGATCTCTACAGCAAATGCGACTGTGCAAGAATCACAACTCTGGGACTGCTACCATCTAAAGTTGTCCTAAATAGAGATTGCGCAGTAAAAACAGTGAAGTTGCGAGGCAAGGGGGTTCAGGTTTGCGTTCTGGAAGATCTGGCTTTCTCATTGTTGATTTAACATTTCATGGCCAGTGGAATATTTTTCCAGTTCGATGCCAGAAACCACACAGATGTAGTTTTGCCCACATTGGGAACTATCCTAGTCTTGCCACTCAGACGGTTTCCACTGTTTGAAGTTGTACTGGCAAGTTGCCACTACTGTTCTTCCAAGCCCTGCTTGCAATTTGGCCCATTTGGGCCCAGATCTCTACAGCAAATGCAGCTGCCCAAGAACTATATACAACTTTGGGACAGCTAGTTACCAGATACCATGGTCTAAAGTGGTCCTAAATGGAGATTGTGCAGTGCAAAAGAGTGAAGTTGCGAAGTTGTAGGTAGCCACCAGTTTTCCAAATGCAACAAAGTTTTGTGTTGTTTTTGGGAAGCTTTGCTTTTCTGATTGTTGATTCAACATTTCATGGCCAGTGGCATGTGTTTGGAGTTCGACTCCAGCCACCATGCAGTGGTAAATTTGCTTGGCTTGGGTTGCCAATCGCACGTGTGCGTCTGTTCAGGTTGCAAAAGCAAGGTGCCATTACTGTTTTTTCAAGCCGGGCTAAGAAATTAGCCCATTTGAGACTAGATCTCTGCAGTAAAGGCAGCTGCCTAAGTATATATACAACCTTGGGTCAGCTGGTTACCAGATGCCATCGTGTAAATTTGTCCTAAATGGAGATTGTGTAATGGAAAAAATTGAGGTTGCGAAGTTGTAGGTAGCCACCAGTTTTGATAATGCAATCAAATTGTGCGTTGTGTTTGACCAGATTGCTTTTCTTGATTGTTGATTCAACATTTCATGGCCAATGGCATGTTTTTGGAGTTGGACACAAGGCACCATGCAGTGGTAAATTTGCTTGGCTCCGGAACCATCTTAGTCTTGCCAATCGAACGGGTGCGTCTGTTGAGGTTGCAAAAGCAAGGTGCCATTACTGTTTTTCCAAGCCCGGCTTGTTATTTAGTCCATTTGAGCACAGATCTCTGCAGCAAAGGCAGCTGCCCAAAAAATAGATACAATTTTGGGACAGCTTTGTTACCAGATGCCATCGCCTAAATTGGTCCTAAATGGAGGTGGTGTAGTGCAAAAACGTGAAGTTGCGAAGTTGTAGGTAGCCAGCTTTCCCAAGAGGAACCAGGTTGGTTTTGTGTTCGAGAAGGTTTGGCTTTTCTTACTGTTGACTTGGCATTTTATGTCCAGTGGAGTATTTGCCCAGTTCGATGCCAGAAACCATACAGTTGTGGTTTTGCCCACCTTGGGAACTATGCTAGTCTTGCCACTCATACGATGTACTGTTGAAGTTGTATTGGCAAGTTGCCACTACTGTTCTTCTAAGCCCTGCTTGTTATTTGGCCCATTTGAGGCCAGATCTTTACAGGAAAGATGGCTGTGCAAGAAGTACAACTTTAGGACAGGGACCAGCTGCCATGGTCTAAAAGAGGTTCTAAATAGAGATTGTACAGTGCAAAAAAGTGAAGTTGCGAGGTTGTAGGTAGCCACTAGTTTTCCCAAGCGGGCTCAGGTTCGCGTTCTGGAAGATCTGGCTTTCTCATTGTTGATTTAACATTTCATGTCCAGTGGAATATATTTCCAGCTCGATGCCAGAAACCATACAGTTGTAGTTTTGCCCAAATTGGGAGCCATCCTAGTCTTGCCATTCGGAAGAATTCCACTGTTGAAGTTGTACTGGCAAGTTGCCACTACTGTTCTTCCAAGCCCTGCTTGCAATTTGGCCCATTTGGGCTAGCAAATGCAGCTGCTCAAGATCTATATGGGTGTTTCCAAAAATAGGGGTACCTCCATGGGGGTACCACCATTTTTGGAAACACCCCTGTACAACTTTGGGACAGCTAGTTAGCAGATGCCATGGTCTAAATTGGTCCTAAATGGAGATTGTGCAGTGCAAAAAAGTGAAGTTGCGAAGTTGTAGGTAGCCATCGGTTTTCCCAAGGCGATCCAGGTTTGTGTATTGGAACCTTTGCTTTTCAGATGCAAGCCACCATGCAGCAGCAGATTTGTTTGTCTTGGGAGCCACCCTAGTCTTGCGAATTGCACTGGTTTCACGTTTGAAGTCATAGTGGCCAGGTGCCGCAATTGCTCAGGTCCATTTCAGACTGGATCTCCAAAGCAAAGCCGGCTGCAGCCATCGTCTAAACTGGTTCTAGATGCAGTGGAAAAAAGTGAAGCTGCGAAGTTGTAGGTAGCAACCGCTGTTCTGGAGCAAACGGACCATGGAACTTGTTCCTACTTGACTTTCAACATTGACGCGGTCAGCCTAGCAGAAGATGGTGTCTGCTGTGCTACTGTTCCTGTGCAGGGGCTCACAAGTGTAGAGTTGTCGTTTCAGAAGCTTTTCGGAAAACGATTGGACAGCTACCCAAATCAATTTGCTCCCCAAGTATGCCCAAAGCGGTCCAGGTCTGCTGTGTAAGGAGAGCTCTGTTTTTCTGATCGTTGATTTGACATTGCAGGGCCAGTAACGTACTCAAGTTTCGACGCCAACCATCATGCAGGGATAGTCTTGCTTCTCTCGGAAACCACGTGTCTTTTCAATTGCAAGGGTGCGCAGTGTTGAAGTTGTAAAACCAAGGTGCCAGTCTTGCTCTTCCAAGCTGTGCTTGTTGTGTGGTTTTTTGCTCAAATCTCTACACGCAAGGCGGCTGCGTTACACTTGCAATCCTACTGCAGATGTATTGCAAGCAGTGCCATGAACTGCCTTGGTCAGAGAAAGAAATTGCTTGCAACAGATGATGCTGCTTAATATTTGGGTGGAATTCGAGTTTCGCATCATTCAACATTCAACGTCCTGAGAGATACCGCTGCAGTTTGTTCAGGTTCTTTGCTGATCGGACCAATGGGACTAGGCTTCGCTGTGTGCATTCCCTCAGCAATTCTGTGTGCCGAGGTCCTGTGTGTAGTTCCTCTATGATGTTTTCCCTGTTTTCGTTGGCACGTGCAGCTTGGCGAGGTGCGTTGGCGGTATCTGACATGTCCCATAAGAACTACGAACGCATGGAGTCCAGCTGGGATCTCTGTCCAATGATCTTGAGGATACAGAAGCGAAAACGACGATGCCGACGACGGCTTCTGAAATCTGCTCCTTCGCAGTGTGAACGAGTATGAGTTTAAGCCAAACTTTTTTATGAATTCATCTCCTCTTTGGGTGGGCTGAAGTTCAGAGGTTTCCTTGCACTAGCTTCTCGGCGAACAGGCTCTTGTCATTGTCGTACAACCGATGTATCATGGCAGAAGAAACACATAGAAACACCAGCAACCCCACACATCCGTTGCTTAAACCCGGTGCCATGCAAGTTTGAAATCCAGTTTGAATCTTATAGAGTGATTGTCAGGAAATATTGTCCTCCAGGAATTTCTTTCTCATTCTTGATTTGATTCCTGGTTTGGACAGAGGCGCCAGAATCAGCAAGCAGCTTCGACCAAAAACTTCAACATGTGAATATGTATGCAAGCATCAAGAACATGACGAGCTTTCAGGAACACCCCAAAAGTACTTTTGTTGCAAAGTGCTTGAGTTCTCTCCACGACATGTGCAAGCTGGATGGCTTTATATACCCTGGGCCACTTTTGACGTTCCAAGAGATGGCGCTTGTCATCATGTGATTGTCGTTTTCTCAATCGCTTTTCTTGTTTGATCCCCAAGAATAAGTTCAGCCACCATTTGGATCTATCCACCATCAAGGGGGTTGACATGAAAAAGCACTAGGACAAATTCATTTCTGCTACTCATCATAACCTTGAAAAATCCACAGTTTTCGAAGTATATCATTTCGGCACATTTTGATTTTGACGGTGATTTCTTTGACGACTGGGTGTGGGGACCATTTCTCCAAAGAGTATGCCACTCTGTGTAGTGGCGCTTTGCTGTTGGTTGCAGAGAAACCTTCCATTGCGACCAGGCTAACGGAGGTATTGACCAAAAGGAGCACTGTTGAAGTCGGTAAAAGCAAGGTGCCACCTACTGTTCTTCCAAGCCATGCTTGTGATTTGGAGCGCAAATGAGCCCAGATCTCTGCAGCACTTGCGGCGAATCGCAAGAATCGCAACTCTGGGACTGCTACCAGTCCGCATTGTCTAAAATGGTCCTAAGTAGAGATGGTGCAGTGCAAAACAGTGAAGTTGCGAGGTTATAGGAATCCACTAGTTTTCGCAAGGGGGTTCATTCAGCCAGGCCCAGTAGAACAAGGTTCCACTGAACGAGGAGGTTGAGCGCTGATGTATCGTGTTTGGGGTGGAAGAAATTGTCCAAAAGACCTCGCCCAAGTTTTGCAGCATTTCCAGTTCTTAAGCCTCGAGATGCCAAGAGTATCTGACCCAACGGCATGTGTTGCATGCCACACAGTGACCATATTTGGCCGTCTCTCGTGAAGATGAGGCGGCTGTGATTCAGACAAATGCTCAACAGATTCATGGTGCGATTTTGGCGAAATCCAGAATCAAAAGCTACAGTAATTGCAAGCATGATAATGTCATAGAGCAAAATCACATGCACATACTTCAGAGATTTCGGAGCTGTTTGAGGTCTTTCCACTGATAGCTTTCCTGCCTGAAAAACTGTCATCGACAAAAGCAATGGTGATGCTGGGAATCCTTTTTGCGGTGCTGCAATTCCGTACATGTCAGAGGGTATGCAAAGGTATGAAGCCCTGTTTATGCTAACCATATTTCAAGGATTCAATATCCTCACCAATTCCCTGAGTGCCTTTCTTGTTCTGCAAGAAATGCAAGGGGCACCTCAATGGAAAGTGATAGGATATTTTGCCTGTATCATGGGCATCCTGTTGGGTGTGATACTCTTGGTACTTTGCGAACTTTGTGAAAATGAACAAGCGTGTCCCAAAGAGGACATCGACATGGACTTGGCGAGCATCACTTCCCTTGAGGAAGGGTTAGCTTGTGAACCAGAGAGGATGGTCTTTGCGGCTTCCATGTACAATGAGACCATCCGAAACTGGATAGGCACAGATCTATCATACCAAAGATATCAAAACCTGTCTGAAAACATTTCGACAGATGATTGTTTCGTTTGAAATGCAGTTTGAAGTGAAAAAGCTGTCACCAACTTTTTTTGCGGGCATCTCGGCATATGAATATATAGACTAGGCTTACATAAGAAATATAACGTATGTATGAAAGGGCGTTCCCATTAAGTGGGCTCCAACTCTTGCACCCAAGCGTCTTGCAGAAGCAGAAGTTGTGCGTACGTGGGCGGACCTAGATATGGCACCAGGTGCGAGCAGTATGCTGAATGCATGCGCTGGTCCAGTGGCACTTTTTGCCTGGCAGGTTGGTCACTCAGGGGGGGACAACAACAAGGGAACAGCTGACAGTTTGAAACATGGATGAAGATTCGAATCAGAAGACACCGTGAAGAATTGAATAGATCTGAGTGAAGGATGGGAAAGGTTGAGAGGTAGTTGAGGATCTCATCAGGTCATTGGATAATATCATTTGACATCATTGAATAAGTCTAGATATCATCGAACATCATTGGATTGGATATCACAGATATCAATGGATCACGCGGGATATTGTTGAACATTGAATATCATTGGATATCGTTGGATATCATGGAATATTGTTGGATATTATGAAATCGCATTGGATTGGATACCAATATGCATTGATATCCATTTTACCGGATATCATTGGATTTTATTGATTGATCTATACACCCATGGTCGATCTTGGATGCCCAGCCATCAAAATGCCAGGCGTTTATGGGAGTGCACTGAGTGATCAGCCCCGGATTGTTGTGCGTGTGTGACCAAGACAGAGCTTCCACACGAACATGCCGAAGAGATTTTTGAGATCGCAGTTTGTTGCGAATGATGGATGATGACAGCTGTCATTTTGGATGAAACGCCATGAAACACTATTCTCATTCGGGCACAAACATAGCAATTGGAGTTTGTGTCTCTTTGAACCAAACTTCAACCCGATTTACTTGCCCGAAGTGACTTCATTGCGTCTCAAGACGAGGTGCCCTAAACCCATGGACTTACCTGAAATTTTTGTTTGGACTAGTCTTGATCCAACTTACGAAGCTCTGCCCATACCAAGATCTACATGCAGCTGTTACATGCATCATATATAATCGTATCATCATGATATCATCATGATCTTTTGGAGCATAGAAGTGATACAAGTGCTTGTGCAACTTTTTCCAAAAGCCATGTTCCAAGCCATGGAGCTGAAATTCCTCCCAAGAGAGGCCCACAGAGAGGCAACAAGTGACAAAGACCGATAAACAGCCAGACAAAGTTCTTAATTGTCGCATTGACCTGGAAGCGCAGTGCTCCTGGACAGCGTCACCTGGGGCTGTCCAGGAGCACTGCGCTTCCTGGCTGTCGTGGTGGTGGGGCTCCTCCTGCCCCCTGGGACCCTCGAGATAAAGAGCTGCGCTGCATTTGATGTAGAGTTCAAGCTGGCCATTCTACGGCCTTCCAGCCACGAAGGGGAGCAAATGTCCCTTCCAACGAGCAAAATGAGAATGAAGCAGGTCATTGGCAAGCATGCTTGACTTTCAACATGAACGAAGTCAAAGTGCTGAAGGTAGCGCTTGCCAAGACAAGAGAGAAGAATGAGAGGGACCGCGTTACCTGATGATATCAAGTTTGTATTGGTACAACTCCTCTAGCATGGTGGGATGCCAAAGGCATGGTCCGGCATGGCATGGTTTTTCATTCAGTGAATAGTGAAACCAAGCCATGCCGGACCATGCCTTGGGCACGTTTTCGATTGGACTCCCCATTGGGAACTTTCAATATGAACGACGACGTCAAAGTACTGAAAGGAGCGCCTGCCAATACAAGAGAGAAGAATGATGAGAAACCCCTACCAAATCTTCTCCTGAGGGGTCATGTTGTGGACACCAAATGGGACGAACTGAAGGTGGAGAAACCTGCTATCTCGCAGCAGGTTCTGGACAAGACCTTCAAGGACAAGGTCATAGGTCACAGCCGTGGGCTCATCACCGAAGCCCAAAGGGCGTGGAATGAGCGCCAAAGAGAACCCAGGAATACGACCCACCCAATCAAGACCACTGGTCGGTGAATGCCTTCAAAAGTGGTTGGACTTTGTTCTGTGTCCACGACGGGCATGGACCTTATGGCCATTATGTATCCAAAAGGACGGTCCAAACGGTACCATGGAACCTCATAGAGGAGAGTGGCTTTGACAAGGCCTGTATAGACGAAGTAGAGCAGGCATTGCTAGCTGCATTTCAAAAGTCTCAGGCGGACCTGGTTCGCTATGCAGTGGAGAACAAGGAGGACGTTGCCGAAAGCGGCAGCACGGCACTAGCTGTGCTTTTTGAAAGGCAACAAAATCTGGACACCAAACATTGGCGATTGCCGATGCATGGTTGGTTCAGAGGAAATGCCTTTGACGTAAATGCGACAGGTGACTTGGTCAAAACGCATCTCTGCCTGCATCTTCAATTCTTGCCTTTTCTACAAGTTAGCAAAAATGTCGTTGTTTTCATTGGCAGTGATGGCATTTGGGATTTCATTGCTTCAGCTGAATCCATGAATTCCCAGATGCCGTCAGTTTGCTTCAAAACTGACAAAGGGTGGGACGGAGGCGATTCTGAAAGGGTTGCAATTGGACCGAGATTTGTGACATGTACTGCGATGATATCATGTCTGTGTTGGTACAACTCCACTAGCATGGCGGGATGCCCAATGAATGGTCCGGCATGGCAGGATTTTTCATGTTTTTTCCATGTTTTTCATATGAGAGTCGATTGGATTCCCCACATTGGGAACTTTGCAATGCGTGTTCAGCTAAGCTGACTTCTCAGTTTCTCTGGTAGAAGGCTTGTGGCCTGCATGCTTCCGCGAATGCGGGGCACAAAGCTCGATTATGGTTCAGAAAAAAGTCTCTCAGAATCTGCTTGAATGATGGTATGATATGGTATGCATTTGAGTAGCTGGTTGGATGCTACTAGTAGAGTTTTGTTGGCAGATGTTGGTTGCCTCAAAGCGTGGGACCCTTCGATGTGTTGGGAATTCATACAGCAGATTGCTACCAGCACCAACCAGCACCTACTGGCAGCCCTGGTTCACTTTGCTCCCTCAGGCAGATCTGGAGCACTGGACTTCGGAGTGCTCTGCGATTTGCTGGCCTTCTGACGCAAGAGGCCACAGTCCCGGCATGTCCGTATAGCGCGTATAGATATACTTTTATATTTACAGTATTGATGAATTGGATTTTTTTTCGTGTTTTCGATTCAGACCAGGGATGCACAATGCATAAACTGCATAAACATAATGAATTGTATCACCTCTTCCACATCCAAGGACATCCTTCGGCTCTTTCTGACACAAGAGGCTCTCCAGAGATGTGAAGAGGTTTCTATAGAGATTCTATGGACCGATGCAACCTGTAGACTCTAGACTGCAGTTGAATTTTTTTCCGCTTGCAAGGCTTGCATCATGTTTTCTTCACCAAACAGGAGTCAGAATTGAAGTGTTACAGTGTTAGGTAGACATCCTCGCATTCTTCAGCGCCTTTTGCTATGTGATGGTGATTCCGCGTCGTTCGATTCTGCAGAGTTTTCTCAGCCTGGAAAAACACAGACTACTCCAAGCTCACAAAGCGAATTTGTTGGATTTGAACGGAAAACAGCATCGCCACGTTTGATTTTGAGCCATTCGAACTGTACAGTACAGTATATGGCAAGCTTGAAGAAAAAGGAATGAACTGCAGATATGGCTCTGGGGTACTTCAATGTTCCTTTGAGTCAACGCATCGTGTGCACGTTTCGCTTTTTTTGGCTCAGCCTTGAAGGCTTGCAGATCGCGAAGTGTTTTTTTCAACCAGTGGTAGCCCAAAAGCTGCCTTGACAAGAGCGTTGCCATGTGCTCCTGGCTTTGGTTTTCTGAGGGTCTTAGGGTCTCATGAATCTATCTCAATCTCAATCTATCTCGTGCTGACTTGTGAAGCTGCTGAAATCCAAGATATGGTGAACAATTTTGTAGAAAACTGGCAGACTGGCAGACTGGCAGACAATCATGCAAACTGCAATCGTCAAAGAGGTCCCTGCGACGTGCAGTTGTGCGCACTTCGGAGCTTTTCTCCCTGCGCAAGACCTCTGCACGGGACCTTTGGGTTCTTGAAATTCAGCAACTGTTTCGCAAGCCGTGGTAAAAAGCAGCATGAAATCTTTCCTTTTCTGTGGATTCTAGTGGGTCATATTATTCATCGCCTGTACATGCCTTCGTTGCTGTTCTTTGTATGGTCAGAAAAGCTGCTTCAATCTGCTGAAGATGTCTTGAAGTGCCTTTGCCTGAAAACAGCCTGACGAACAGGACCAACTTCGTGTGGGAAGCTACCCTGTTCCTCCTGAGGCCAAGCAGATGTGCAGAGCGAGTGAGAATTGCTGTACGCTGTAGTAGGGTATGGTAGGGTTAGCGGGAAGAAAGGACATCTAATATGAGTCAAATTATGAGATGAGTGCAAGGAGTTGCACGTTTGAGTTTTTGTTTCAGGCATACGTTTGGTGGCAGAATCGATCTCAGGCCCTGTGTATGCATTGTGTTGCTTTTCGTTTCAAATTGATTGCAAAGTGGTAGAAAATCTACCACCTGAGCACATGACGGTCGGTGTCTTGGTATGACCAGGTTCCAGGGGGTGAGATCAAGCAGACCTTCTCGCACTTTCAGCAGAAGATCATGTGGCAATGGTAGCTTCCTTGGCATCAGAAGTAATTACTCCTTGTTTTGTATTCCGTGCCTATTACACCCAGGTTCTGGAACGCCCCAACTCGTTGGTATTGGCGCCTGTCAGCTTGGGTGAGTACCTGAGATAGAGACATGGTGCAACAAGAGTGTTTTTTTTCAGACTTGAGTAGCTTGTATGTTCAACCAAGTTGGCTGTAGGCATGGCCAGTGGGCGTTCCTTGCCTCCTGATGTGCCTCCCTTTGTTTGGTGATTGCTGCAATTCATGCTGAACATGAATAAACAATATTAAACATGGACATTATATATGATTTTTGTAATTCTGAATGCCTCCTTCTCCCAGAAGTTAACCTTGTCCACTTTCAGGTATATTTTCGTGTACAAGTCGTGTGAGTGTGATGTGGAAGCGGAAATCAAAGCCAAAGCCTGGTGGTAACAAGATATGAAATTGCAACAATGAAAATTTATCAAGATCAAATCAATATTTATAATAATTATAAATATTTATGAATTATATAATAATTAATCATTAATATGATTAAGATATTATAATATTATAGATAATTTGAAAATGATTCAATTAAATTATTTCTTCATATTAAAATTTATATTAATCTCGAAAGATTTGCACAAAGAAATTTGATCTATTTTTTTGATAATATTAATTTGATTAATAAATATTAATAAATTTATTAATATATTTATTTAATTCTTAGATTTTTTTTTAATATTTATCTATTATTATTATTTTTATTTTTTATAATTTTTATTTTTATTTTAAATTATTATTATTTATTATTATTATTA
>DF240061.1:31063-123491 GCA_000507305.1 Breviolum minutum Mf 1.05b.01 | reverse complement strand
AAATACTATAATAATCAATAATATTTAATAAATTTTAATTTAATTTAATATCCTTTTATCTTTTTTAAAATTTAAAATTTTTATTTATTAAATATTATTTCCTTTTAATTTATCACTAAATAATTAATTTAATATTATATTAAAAAAATATATATATAATTATTTATTATTTTATTATTTACCAAAATATATATTATCAAATTAATTTAATTTTTATTATTTAAATATTTTATTTTTATTTAGCAATTAATTATAAATTTCAATTTATTTTTTCTTTATCTTATATCCTATTTAATATTTGATTTTCTTTTCATAATTTTCAGAAAAAGAGAAAAATCCTATGGATAAAGAAATATGGTGGGAGATCAAAGAAATAAGGTGGGGGGGGCTCCAAAAAAATATGGGGTGTCAGAAAAAGAATGACGGGGGGGGGTTCAACAAAAATAGGTGGTCCTTAAAATTACGGAGTCAAAAAAACAAGGTGGGGGGGGTCAAAATTCTCGAATTGAATCCAGTTCGCTCACAAACTGTTCAGTTAGTACGGCACAAAGAGTCAGTTGATGCACTCATTCAATTTGAATTTTCATGGTTCATATTTGACATTTATCTTATTTTAGGCAAGAAATTGCTTTAGATCCGTTTGCATATACTCAAATAATTCGCACTTACCTGAATCATTGGGAGCTAAACAATCCATGTGGCCAGCATTCAGGCTCACATTTTGAAACTTTCCAAGGGTCAAAAGCTTCCAATCTTCCATATGCTCAGGCTGACTACCTTCATCGAGCAATGCAGCAAATGCCGTGATATTTGCTGAAACTGGTTTGAAGTCCCTGTGAGGATCTGGATACATGGCATCTCGATATTGACGTCTCATCAGGGACAACATATCTTTCAAAAATTTGCTGCTGCTGACTTGTGCTGCAAAATCATCATCGCCTTGTTCCACGGCACGTTTTAGGAACACATTTTCAGGCTGGAGGCTTGAGAACCAAGTGAGGAGTTCCTTATCGCCTCCTTTTTTGAAGACTAAACTCAAAGTCTCCCAAGCTGTTGCCTCACCAGCCTTCATTGCACCACATGCAGCAATATAAATTTGTTTCACTCTTGTGCCAAGACGTGTAGCCACAGAAATGGCAGGAGCAGCTCCACGACTGTGTCCGAAAAGTATCAGTGGTTGAGACTCTGAGTCTGCCACCTTGTTGATTTCTTCCACCACTTTATCAACATATTTGGACCAAGGATCTCGACCTTCCCAGCCCTCACCATACATATCATAGGCATCAGGGAAATGAAGTACACAAGTCTTCTTCACTCCAGCGCTGTGAACGGCACCAATCAAAGGTGAAAGCAACTTCTCTCCATCTGCTTTCGTAAACCCTCCAGAATACCATGCACAAAAGAGAGGTGGCTTCGGTGGAGGTTTCACAACACATTTCAACAGATCTTTATCTCCGATATTGATGCTGACCCAACCTGTTGTTGGCCCAGATCCAGTCATGAGCTTATAGTGCAACCTCTCTCCTATCAATTCCACCTCTTCAACGAAAGATGAAAAAGCCAAACGTTCTGAGGCTTCTTTACTTCGAAGGCCACGGCCTTCTCTCACCATGATGCCACCTTTGTCCTTACCACCAATCACTTCCCAAATAGCCTTTTCATCCATGGCAGCGGTTTAACAAAAAAATCCACCAAAAGTGAGCCAACCCTTCAATCTTTGAGCCGAGCCAATGAGGTTGTTGTTAGGCAAAATGGATCAAATTGGTGAAGGAATTAGTGACGAATCAAGACCTAGGCCCTAGGCTTCTCAAAGAAATCTGTGCACATCTGCTGTCACTGTATTCCCTTAGCATCCTGGCCTGCATCTATCAAGAGCTAAAGGAGTCCCTGGCATTGGATTGTCAATCCGAACGCCTTGAGTGGAAGTCGTAAAAATTATCTGTACCTTTGACTTTTCCATGGTGGGATAATGAAAGGCCGGGGCTGTTTAACAGCCACTCAGCAGAGTCAGCGGCCCCATCTCAGCAGTAGAAATCATAAACTTGTTCCACTCGGATTCCTCGATAATCACAAGCCCGTATAGTTGAAAGCAAATAGGGCACATGAATGCAAAGAGCCCATTGAGTGGAAGCTGGTCCTGGCACACCGTCTGTTGGATAGGAAAAGCATGTTACCACTTCACAGCCAGGTAGGCTGGACAGTTCCCTGCTGAGACCAGAATCATTGCCTCTTGCTGATACCTTCATCTGCACTTGTTTTTGGGAAGAGATCTCCAAGATTGTCATGTTCTCGTCTTGCGCAAGAGTCTTGCAAATATCTGTGAGAACCTCCGGCTCCGGCCATGGGGACACAAATTTTTGAATCGTTCCTTCTGTTTTATGCTTGCAGTCTTATGGGAGTGAGAGGTTTCGAGTTTTGTGGTACTTTTGATTCAAGATGCTAGTATATACAGTAACCAAAAAGATCTGAAACCACAAAGAGATGGAGACTGGCCCCAAGAAGAGCAGAGGCATGAGGAGCTCCAAGATCTGTTTCGCCTACAAATCCTGTTTCTCAGCGTTTTTTTTTGCCGGAAATCAGGCCGAACGGATCATGTCCAAGAATCTCAGGATGTTGTAGAAAATGGCATCCATCTACAAATTTCAAACAAGATAGATATTTGAGTGTGCTTTACCTGAACTTTCCGAAGCAATGAACGATACAAAATGCATATACATTACATTACATTACGGTCAAAAAACAGTGGCTTATCTTATTCATTTATTTTCAAAGGATGTATATATGTGCTATTTAAAAAACAGGGTGTTTCCATATTTTTTTCCCACAAGTCCGGCCTTGAAGGTTGGCACCTTCATGATATACAAGCCTTGCACAGGACAGACAATGTCAATCATCCGTTCATCGATCCTCTTCCAGTCCACATTCGGTGCATCCCTTGGGCGGAGGACTACCAGTTGCTCTCTGGCTACATCTTCATCGTAACTTTCCCCGAAGCCTAGGGATGTCGGTAATGCTAACAAAGGAGTTGCCAGTAGCTTCATTTGAGCAAACAGCAATAGCATGATCAATCCTGGTACCAAAGAAGTTATGAAGGCCATGCTACCAAAGGCCTTCTTCAAACCAAGCTTGTTCTGCACAATGGTCGACTCTTGAAACAAAACGTCAAAGTAGACTTTCATGAATTGAAAGTAGGGGAACCTGTACCACGGCTCGTTCTCCAAACTCTGGCCGAAGATTTGTAGAATCTCAACCTGCATCCATTCATTGAGCTTGTACCAGGTGTACCTTAGTACGAGACAAGTTTTGCATTGCAGATGCGGTACTTTGGGAGGTTCCAACTAGTTATTGCACATGAGTCCACCTTTTAGACATTTCGAAGATTTGGTGCTTCAACATGTCTCCAACACCAACAAAATCAAGGTGCTCCCCATCATTAGCGTGTCGTCGTTCGGTCCACCCATTGCTTTGAAGCCTTTCTAGCAAGGTGGTTATTCTGGGAAGGAGATCCTCAGGGGGCAACACGCAGTTGCTTCTGTAGTGGATGGTTAGCTTGCGCGTGTTCCCTGTGGCAACCCTGCGCAACCCATCTGCTGGACCTCCTAGTCCAAAAGCTCGACAAAGATTGACGTTTTGAAGACCTCAAGGAGCAAGGTTTCCTCACCCACCTGTCAGCTTGACCTCAAAGATACAGTTAAAAACATTAAACAATAGAAATAATTAAAAATATATGTCAAACCAGTTTGCTGAAAGATGGCTTGAAAACACTTTGAGAACACGTGGGATGACAAGGGCAGGAAATATACACAGCAACAAGTCAAGCAACGAAGCCGGCCCTGCTGAAGCATTTGCTTCACCTGCTGAGTGACATCCTGTGGCTTCGCCGTTAGGGAAGTATAGCCAAATGAGGCGGAAGCCACTTCAGCAACATGACCTGTGCCGTCATCCCCTTGAGGCTACTAATGGCAGTTTGGGACCTTTCACTCCTATTGTGCTAGTGGTAAATATATAAGAAAGAGATATATATATATATGTATATATGTATATACATAAGATGCATTAGGTGGAATGTAGCATGGCAAGAGCTTCTGCAAACCAAAAAAACCTCGTTAAACAAACCGGTAATCTATATGACATGGGGACCACAAAGATATATGCTGCCAGCCCTCCAAATCTAGCTATCCAGTCCAAGTCACGAATATCATGTTGGCGGCCTTCTTCCATCACAACTTCTTGAAGTTGAGGAGTGAGCCCATCTAGCGCCCTTTGGAGGCTTCGCTTCTTTTCAGCATCTGCTGGGCTTCTGACTGGTGCAGGTGATACCTGAAACATGCCAATGCAAACCCAAAACAATTGGAAACAAACTTTAATTATGACCAACTTTTGCTCGAATCCATTGCAGGAAATATCTGGGTTTAAAGTTTAAAGAAGAAAACCCTTCAGACTTCACACAATGATTCTTCTAACATCTTGAAACTTCTGTCATAAGATGCAATCCACGCGGCCACACCAGAGTTTTCAAACTGTTGTGGGTGTTGGCTCTTCCGCGAAGCTTGTGCCGCATGCCACAATGGTGGTAGCTCTCCCAGCCCTACACAGTTGCACATCATGAGTGCCTGGTGTTTCAATTGTACGTGCTGAGACCCTAGAAATGCTCTAAAGGCACGGGCCCAGTGACTTTGCGGACGACGCAAAACTGCAGTTGCACTGGGTGGCTCTCCATCATGAATGGCCTCTACCAGGGCGGCCCGAAATTCAATCCACGCTTCTTCGTCCAGGTAAGTTGCCAGAAGCTGTGCCACATCACCCACGCTTCCGACACGATTGCCCAGTTGCGACAACAGCACCTGAGATTCAATTTAAAGATGTAATATAAATCGCTTCCCAAACCAACATGAAACAACAAACGCTGCTACACACTGCCTGTCCTGACTTGGAAAAAAAAACCTGAAAAAAACACAATTCTGTTCCATGGCCTTCTTCTTTGATTTTTTTCATTCCTTTATCTTTTGCATTCCTGTGCCTATTCCTGCAAACGTCGAAGCACCTGTGTTGCACGTGTTGGGAATCCCATAGCTTCGATGGCGTTCGCCTCACTGAGTTGGGGAAACATTTGGAGCACCGTTTCCAATAGCGCTTCCACTTCCTGCTTTGTCACTGCCACCGTGGTCACCTGGAAATCAGGTGCTTGGATCAATTTGTTGAGGCTGCAATCTGTTGTTTCCAATGGCTTTTGAACAAAAGATATTTGAAAAGTTCAAAATTGCATAAAAGTTGCGAGATTTGATCACTACTAACTACTACCTGGCAGCTGGTTTCCTGCCTCTTGGGTCTTCTTTTGGTCCTCCACCTTCTGACCCTGCAATGCGTCAAGGATGTCCTGCCCAAATTGAATCGTTTTTTTTTTTGGCAATAAATCATCACTCCAAAAATGCTCCAGGAGAGTTCAAAGTTCAAACACTGGGATTTTGGTTCTGCAAAATCAGTCCTTCAGAATGGCGGCAGCAAACATCTCATTGGCACTTGCCTTACCTGTTTGGACCTTTCTCATTAAAGCAGGCACCAACAGGAAGACTTCAGCTGGAAGAAGGTTCTCAAGACTGGAGCTGTGCCCTCCTGCACCTCCCTTCAGTTCCACTTGTTCGAGTAATGGCCGCAACTTTTGCAGAATCTTAAGGATGGGCTCAGCTGCTTGATCCACCAAAGATTGGGCAACCACTTGCTGTCCACTACTAAATGCTTTCATACGTTCTTTGAAAATACCAACTGCAGCAGGAAGCGTTTCCTGCAAACCATCTATTGCATCCAGGATGCCTTGTTGCAAGACTTTGGGAGCTGTTTCCAAAAAGTTCATGAAAGTCTCTGGCAGCTGAAGTGTTGCTTCTTCCTTGATTGGTTCCAAAGGATCCAACTTCTCTACCACCAGCGATTGGATCTCTGACTTCAAGGGAGGTTTGAAAAAACACATCATCTCGTCTTGTGTCGGATCGTGGGCTTCCATTTCAAAGAGCCTGCCAGTGCTGAAGAGCTGAGGTATCGATATGGGAACATGTCCCAGCACTTGAACTAAGTCAGATTGGCAATTACATCAATCTGTTGGATATGACATGTTCTTAGATCCAAGTACAAATACATGTTCCAGCTGCAATGGATTTCAAATGCAATCAATCATCGGTCCTGATTGAACAAATGGATCCATGCTCTGTTTGTATCCGCGCAAAAAAAACAAATAGTGTAGCCGCGCTTAAAAAAAAACTACACTAGTATATCTTATATGGTGATTGATTTGTGATTCTGGGACCCGAGTCAGGTTTTAGTTTGTTGGAGATGGGCTCCTATGGCTTTGCATGTGCAACACCATGAGCACTGGGCTTCCCACATTGAATCCTCTAAACCTGTAGTCTCGAGGATCTTCCTCCATTCTGACAAAGGTCTAAAAGCTCTGAGTTCCTGTTCTTCTTCTTTGTCAGTGACGCCCATCACGGCATTGAATACACTGTGAGCAAGATCCAGCAAAGGCATTAAAGAGGGCGAAGCATCATGCTCACGGAAGATAAAAAGTCCCCCGGGGCGAAGCACACGTACAACTTCTGTCAAGAACTGTGGCAAGTGCTGTTGAGGAATGTGATGAAGTCCTTGCATGATGGTCACCAAATCTGCTGATGCATCAGGTACTTCTAGGAAGGGTCCTGCCTGAATCAAATGCCAGTTTACTTGGATGCCCACACAATCAAGAGACCCCCGTTCAACTACAGCCGGCACGTCATCTGAAAATTCATCATGGGCAATCCAGCATTTTCCTTTCATTCCCAGAGCCCTTCGAAGAGGAAGCACCAAGCGTCCAGCATCTCCTATTGAAAGATAGTCGTGCAATTGTCCAGATTTCCCGAGGTGTGCAACGATTGAGCAAACTTCTCTCGTCAGTTCCTTCTTTTGGGAGGACAACTGGTTTAGCTGTTTCCACATTTTCATCCCAGCTGCCACAGGGCCATTAGACTCGCCCAATTGTCTCTGCAAAGCTCGATAGATCTCTATGTCATCTCGATTCTCTGGGTCTCGTGCAGCCTTCACCATCATTCTGAACAGCTGCTCATTGTCCATGACATTGAAAATCTGTGTCAAGAAACCATCTTTGAAGTCACGGCGTAGCAAAGGGCTGGCTAACAAATCCCGGAAGGCATTGCAGCGGCGAGTGGGCACCTGTGGCACTTCAATTTGCATGCTACTGCTGGTTGACAGTGGCACCGAAGTTGCCAGGGGACATGATAAAGAGCTTCGGTAGCTTTCCGAAAGGTATTTAGTGCCATAATGCCGGAACCAGGAATTGTCGAACAAGCCTGTAGGGTCATAGATTTCTTTCTTGGCAAAGAACTCTTGGACTTCAGGGTATGCTTGCTCAAGTTCCTCGTGGGTGTAGTGACAACCTGATCACCGGCAAAACAAAAAGATCATGTCAAGTCTTTTCTGTCCGAGTTGAAATTTTATGGCAATGGGCACTAAGACGCTCTGACCCAACATATTTTTACAGGATTGACTGGACGTTCCACTTAATCACAAGAGAAGAAACACACCGGTAGCATCGAGTAGCAGTAGTTCATAGTTCAGGAGTTGCTTAAACATTTTGAATTTACAATGGCACTGCAAGAATGTTTTCTGTAAGGGCCTAGCAACGATAGGGCAAATAGAAGCTTCCCTTCAGTGCCAAGGTGGCTTCCACAAACAAATGATGAAATTCTTGCAGCTTTGCATCTGCCGATGCTGTTCGTGGCAAACGGTAATACAGCACAAAGGCAAACATGCCCTCCTCATGTTTGGCATAAGGTAGGAATGTGTCTACATCCTTCTCCACAAATCGGATAGTTGTGTTTAAAAGGATGATCTCTGTAGTTGCAGCAAGCCTCTGGTAGATTGTCTTAGTTCTGTTGATCCATGCTTGAAACTGGTAGGATGGACAAAAATATTCCTGCAGCACAAAGGTATCATCCATATGGAACAGTGGTTCATAGAGCTGTGCAATAGGCACGGCGCTCTCATGCAGCATATGGTTTCGTTCTGTTTCATTGCCCCAGTCCAGAGCTGTGCCAGATCGCTTTTCGATGGCATACCGGACTTCCTTCATGACAGGCATGAGCCATTTGTACATCAGCTTTGATTGCCATGACATCTCTCTCGGTTTCCTCTCTAGCTTTGACACCAGTTTAATTTCCTTGTCGTGGCTTCTGCGGAAAACGAAAAAGTCAATACTGTCTGTATCAAGAATGTTGAGGCGTGCTAATTTCATGACAACATCCTCAGAATTCCGGGCTGCAGCGTGGTATCGCACAAATTCTTCTGATTTCAAGTGCAGAGCTTCCATGTCCATTCTGCTATTGGGTTCAACTCGCATGGTGACCTCCCACATGATGCCAAAAAGACCGTACCTTAGGGAAGGTGCAGGATTTGTCGCTGGCAAAGCTTGGCCCCGACAATTAAACCACCTACGGACCTGACTCGCATGGAACGTAGAATCTTTATGAATCTTTGCATTCTTTGCAGCTAAGCATCTTCAGTCATACCAAATCATATCCGGGTTACATCATGTGTTTTTTTCTTTATTATGTGGTGTGATTTTTGGTTGGTACCTGCTTGTTGCCACCAAAAGGCCCTCCCAGTGCCAACTTGAAGAGTTCAGCAGCTTCTCCCCGTGAGCAAGTCACGTCTTCACCATCAGCCTTGATGAGACGAAAGGATTCAACGCATTCGGAGAGGCTGAAATCCGTCGTAATACCATGGCCGTTGACCGCAAGTGTTCCACCAACTGAGAAGGTGGAGTAACTCTGCATGGTGCGCGGGGACATCCCAAATTGATTCAAGTAGAGGATTAGGTCTGCCCAAGTGCAGCCACATTCACAAACAATCGTTTCCGACGTACGATCAAAGTGCATTTTTGTCATCTGGGTCATGTCAATGACAATGCTGTCCTCAGCCATGCTCTGTCCTCCCATTGAGTGCTTGGTTCCTCGTACGGCAACTCGCCGTCCGGCCGTTTTAGCTTTTGCAAGGGCACGCTTGATGTCATCAGCACTGCGGACATAAATAACTCCGGCCACGGCTGTTGTATTCATGCGGGTGACATCATCAACCCTGATGTCTGTACTTCCATCAGGGTCAGGATCTGGAAAACAAATAGAACTGCTTCCAGGGCAGATCTTGCTGGATGCCACGTCTTCCATGGGGTGAGCCGGTGTGCCAGGCACAGCAGCTTCTATCTTTGATGCTGAGGCGCTGAGGCAGTGTCAAGTTCAACGATTTCTTGCTGGTTTTTCTGATTTTCTGTCCAAAATGGTCAGTTTGGAAGTGATATTAGTCAAATGCACTTTGAAAACACAAGGATCGACATGGAACATCATGGAACTCTCAGTCTCAATTTGTCGTGGGCTATGTTCAGCATGTTCAACTGTGGCATGGGACATCAACTTCAGATAGAGATGGACCTTTTTTTGCTTTTTTTGTATGGTGCTACTTTGTCGCCACTGCTATTCAACAGAGCGAGGACCGATCCATAAACGCTTTTTCATTACCCTAATTCTGGAACTCTGTGAAGCAGCTTCCAGCCGCCACCTGAAAGCATATTTGATGGGTGCTGCTCAAGTGCTCACTCATCGCTGACCAACAATGTCTTTGGCGCTCCAAGTCCAGACTTCTTCCTTTGAACAAGAGGTTCCTCCAAACAAGTTTCGACTGGAGGTGCAAGTGACACTTTTGTCTCAGCATCATCCTCATCTTCCGGCATTGCTGATCGTGGCCCAAAACGTAGTACTGACACGACACCAGCAACCCCAAAGACAGCCACGAAGTACATGCCACCACCACAGCACATGCCCACGGCACATGCCAGCCACACTCCACAAGCAGTTGTCAAACCTTTGATCTGACCAGAGTCCTTAAAAATCAAGGCACCCCCCAAGAATCCTACCCCAGAGGGCAGCGCAGCTGCAACCCGAGATGAATCCCAAGTTTGGGTTCCAGCTTCAAACGCATAGATGGATCCAATGGTAAAGATACAAGCACCCAGGGACACCAAGCTCATGGTACGAACACCTGCTCCTCGATTTGACTCGCGCCGTTCCAGTCCCAGTAAGGCACCAACCAGCAACGAGACAATCATTCGCCGAGCAAACTCGGTCTCCTGCCGTGTGAGGAAAAGGAGCTGTGGCCAGCGATGCCCGCGATACCTCCAATCATCTGGAAAGAGCACATTTGGAACATTTGGAACTTTCGTTGCGTCAATGTCTTTCGTGTGGTTCAAGTACTTTTCCTCACATGGCTCAGACTGTCAGAGCAGAAAATATGAAAAGTGAAGTTTTGAACAATTTGAGTGTCTAGCTTGGCTATAGTGTATCTTGTCAAGTCATCAAGGTGCCTAAGAAGTTGAACGGATCCATGCCGATAGTCGCCTATAGTCTGGTGAAGCCTGAACTGAAGGTTGATGATATGTGTACATCACGTTTGCAAAACCCGGACATCCACCACCGCCAAATAATACGTATTATATGACATATAATCCTAGATGTGCATATTCTAAAAAACTCTTGAATCATCCCGCGAAATGTTCCAAAGTTTTCCTACATGACTGGTTCAAAACCCTTTGGCGACCCCAATTTGCAAGTTGTTGGGAGTCTGATGAGCTCTGTGCCACCCGACGGCCGCAAAACGCTCACTGACTTCCACAATCCTAACTGTGTTCAATGTGTTCTGCCAGCTGACATATGTGTTTGAACATCCAGGTCGTTTGGAAAGGCCTCGTCATGGTTAGTTTTACAGTGTTCTACTAAACCACACAAGGTCTGGAGCTAAAGTGCTCCGAGGTGGATGATACTGCGGGGGCAGGGAGAGTCCACGGTTTACTTACTGAAACGGGTCGTATAATGTGTTTCAAAGAAAATCATCGTGAGGTTCATCTTAAGGGCCCAATCAATGAGGCTCCATGATTTTGGTGAAAGATGACAAAACCTAATAGCAAAACCAAATTAAAAGTCGAAAGACGAAAAAAAAAGCCTCCTCTCAGCACCAAGGCTCAAACACATAGTCACCAACAAAAGGCTCAATGAGTAAGGCAGCAATTGCATATAAGACGAAAAAGATGGTGAGAACGACTGCTGACTTGAAAGCCAAAGACTTGCCCCCGGAAGCCGACACAGATGCCGGATTAAAGATGTGCCTTGCCATTGCTGGCTACACTGACCACGAGTGGAAGGGGCCTCTGCCACTCGAGCCGCGGGAACTGCATATCCTGCTTTTCTGATTTGCAGAAGCTCATGGTGATTCGAACAGCCTGCAACTACACTTGGGATAGGAATGGATGGAAGAGACACCTTAATTTCTGCTTATGGACCCAGAACAGGGCGACGGTCACAGGCTCTAGGATGCTTCCGTCTTTGCGGAAGATACCCAACATGTGTACTGTACACTGGCCATGGGTAGGAAGACGCTTTTTGCGTTCGAATTGTGGTCACTTTTTGACGCACGTCTTATCTGCCACCAGCAATTAATGAAGCTCACTATGTCGTGAACACCTGGCGAGCACAATCCAGCACCCGTAAAATTATATACTACGTACGGCAATCGTTTTGGCAAAACATGTAGCATGACCTGCGGATCCACGGGGCACCCAATGCTCCAAGTATAAGTGGTAGCGGATGGGCATACTTGAAGGCCCACCTGAGCATTTATTCACTTTAGGACCCGCTTTTTCCACCGCATATTTTTGCCAAGCTGCTGCATCATCATATGCATATCCATAGACGCTTGGACCTGAAGTGGAACACACAAGTCGGAAAAATTAGGGTGCAAACATGGTGTGAAAAGGTGAAAGTTTTAATATACATGTATATAGATAAAAATATATACGTATATATATATATATTTCCAAACAAAAGGGTACCCCCAAATCATCAATTCTATATAATAGGGTTTTCTCTTATAAACCATCCATTTTGGGGTACCCCTATTTTTGGAAACACCTATATATATACACAATCATACACCTATAAATGCAATTTTAAAACATCCACTGAGTGCTGACAGGTCACAGTATTGATGAATCAGTTTGACATAGGCTGTTTGCTCAACTGGCCCAGTCCTGTGTTTTGCCGAAATCTTGGTACAACGTTTAGATATGAAACAAACGGAAATTGGTATGGCAAGATCAGCTGTGTCAAGTACACCCTCAGCATCCCTCAGCGGTTTCCTGCATGCTTCTGATGATACAGGAGGAGTTGGGCAGCAATACATCTTGGCAATTTCACCTCAAAAAGAAAAACGCAGCAAAATCGTACAAGAAACAAGCATAAAGAAGATGCAAATGCAAGCTGCAACCACAGTCTTCCTTCCACCAAGAGGCTATTAGGGGCATTTTTGCCCGTAGGATTTAACCAGTTCCTCAAGGTGCAAAGGTTACCCATCGTTGCTTCCCCAGCAGAAACATGTCCATTTCGGAACTACTCACCATGCCATGGATCGAATAAGAAAGCTTCCCACAAGGCGAATAGCATCCAACCACCTTGTCAAGCAAAAATGAGATGACCCTGACAAGGCCAGGACTGCAAACATGTTTGAGTCTGCCACCTTCTTGGTGGCGGGTTCTATGACCTTGAGGTCCTGCAAGGATCACAGCTGCAATCTTCAATTTCCAAAGAATCCAAGGTCAAAATGGTCAAAATTTTCGTTGCACCGTTTCGTTGCACCTGCTGTCCGATTTTGGACCCCAAGTACTCATTAGAAGGGCATTGTGACAGTGATAGGCCCCTGCAGTCGATATCTTTCCCCTGGAGCAGCACCAAAGGTGGCAACACTGTGGCAACCCAGGATGACAAGGGAGACATGCAAAAACCAACAACTGGAGCCTGTGGGCATTCGCTGGAAATCTCCACTCGGTATGGCAGCCTCCAATCTAGAAAGGGACATACATGGAAATAGCATCTACTGACTGAGGGTCTTTGCAACGAAAACATTCTCTACTGAATTGATTTGAGGCAGGAAACGAATAGCCATCCACAGCACTGGTGTCCCACCAGTCGCAACCCTGGCAAGCAAACGACAAGTTTGAAACATCAAGAGTGAAGACCAACGCTGATGGCTTTTTTCCTCACAAGGATCCCAAAAATCACCCAATTCAAAAGGAAAATCATCTTTCAAACCTCCATTTTTTTTGGTTCCATGTTAATTTTCTAGGGATTACTTTATTGGTTTGAATAGGAAGCCAGGCCTTGTTGTCCTTGGCACAATCCACACCCTTCACTCCAAAGCTGGCCTCGAGGGCACCGACAAGCGTTGGCGACGACATGCTTTTTTCGAGCATGACATGCCATGACTCAAAAGAAGCGATTCGACACAAAGAGAATGAAATCTATGGAATCTATGGTTGTTTATAATCTATGATTATTGAAACAATATCTGTATATATAAATATATACAAAGACGACTTACTGACAATTCACTGACCTTTCACTGATCATAATTGAAGGCAATGAACCTCGAACTTGGAGTCGATTGGAGGAGCGCCTCCGTGAGGCACTGCAACACTGAATCCAAGGTCCTAAGGTTAACCGTAAAATGTCATCACTATGCCAAGTGACATCCGGCTTGAGGGCAATCTTGGCCATCACCACCACTTGATCCTAGGCTTACAACAATTATGTGAAACAAACATCATGAACTTGATTTTATCATTCAAGGTTCACCCAATGGGGCGTAAAGTTTTGGGGTAGAATTAGATTGCACACCTGGAATTTTGTAGATGAGGTGCCCATCACGCAGTTTTGACCCAAGGAGTTGCACCCAAGTTTGGGCCAAAAACGTGTGGAACCTCGGTGCTTTTCGTTCAAGGTGGAAACAAGAAAGGCAACGTAAAATGCGATGATTTCATGCACCAAAAGTGCACCAAATGTTTTAAAAAAAAACATTTCATTTGAAAATCATAAAATCATTAAAATCTTATATCATAAAATGCCACAGATTCCACATCTTTCTTTCACTTTATTCAAATATCAAATCTTCAAACAAAAACATGCATACTTTGCCACGTCAATTTGTGAAATAGTGTAGCTGGGCGGCTCAGTCCGGCATCTGGAATGTAGTATTTATACCTTGGATGGAGTTTACTCCGAACCGTTGGGGCAACATGGGGGGA
Organism: Breviolum minutum Mf 1.05b.01; assembly: GCA_000507305.1. Classification (NCBI taxonomy): domain Eukaryota; class Dinophyceae; order Suessiales; family Symbiodiniaceae; genus Breviolum; species Breviolum minutum. The sequence goes on along the minus strand of DF240061.1, from coordinate 109,324 downwards.
AACTCCTAGTGCTGCAGTGCTGCTCTCCATTGGGAGGTATCCTCAGCTTTCACGAAGGGGAAGGAATTCACTGTCCAATTTCATGTTGCTCCCACTTTGCTCCCTTCAATTCTACCAAGGTGTCCTTCTTGATGACACTTTCAGTCTAGCAGCTTCACGTTGCGAGGTGCAGCTACATTGCCAGAGGAAGCAATCCACATCTCCAAGTTTGGACAAATATTTTTCACCTTGGCTTTACTGAAGGACTTTAATCAAATGGAATCATCAGCCTGATTTGCCAACAACATTTGATGCACACCACATGGATAATAATGTTAGCAAGCTGTTTACTATCAATATCTGACAACATCGTACAGAATCACAGGACCTGGATGTTGGAGCCCGAAACATTCAAACATACAACGACAGGCCAAGGATCAATCAAACGAGGCGTTGATCCTGGTGGGGGTGCACCCAGCACTGCAGAGCCAGGCGCCGGTGTAGCCGCCGGTGTCACAGGAGGTGGAGGGACCAGCACTGCCGGTGGTGGGAGCGGTGGCACAGTTGGCAAAATGAGGGTTGGAAGCGGTGCTGGAGGTGGTAATGCCAAGGTCCCATTAGGTGGCGGCCTTGGTTCTTCACAAATCATGGAAGTTTCATGAAGTTTCTTGGTTTCAACACTTGAAGTCGAAGTGAGTTTCATGAGTTTTTAGTTCATGTCTGAGATGTTGGCAGCATAGACTTAGGATCGCAGCCCTGCAGACATAAGAGACTACCTGGCTCTGACAGATATGCTGATTCGGGTCTTTCTGCCATGCTACCACAAGATCGCACATCCGACGGGGGTGGTGGCAAGCAACATCCCTAGTGCCTGCAAAAGCAGCATGCAGTATCAGCCGAAGCCATGTTGGGGCTTCCATGCCAAGTCAGCCTGGTAAAGGCAATTGTTTCGACATCCATCCAATATCATTATTTGCCCGCTCAACCAGCCTCTGATGCGGGAAACGCTTTCCTTCATCTACAGGCTGTAAAACACAATTGAACTCAGCTGCGCATGAAATCCCAAATGGCCACCAGCAAGTCATCAACATCTTCAAACGCAGGTTGCAAAACAATCAGGCAAGAGATACTCTGTGTGTATGTGTACTGCCCTGGGTGGCTCTTCGACAAATCTCTTTTCGCCAGATGGTGGCCACATCGTTCGCACCTTTGGCTTCTCATCCCACAGCTGCTACTGCACAACAGCTCAGTCGGTACTCTGCACCTACCTTGTCCTCAGAAGCTACAAAGGAAGCTGGCAAACTGTGGATGGCAAGCTAAAATCACAAGATCCTGCAAAGCGCTGCAATCAAGGCAAGAAAAAGGAAGAGACACATGAAAAAACACCATGGTGTATGGGTCCTGGATCACCTGCCACACTTCTGGATGTTGTTGAAGCTGTAGAAGCTCCTTGCAGATTCTGGCCAAAAGCATCATGAATTACATGGGCTAAATCCCAGGCTCGATTCCCTTTTCATCATGTCGCTCATCATTACCCTATGCAACTTGCAAATATTTGCAATAAACAAAACCATTAATTGTGGCACCTCCGGAAACAACATTTAAGATATTTAAGTCTGGTCCTTGCTCTTCGTTTGCCAGCTCGTTCCTGCACAAACGGAAAACCCATGCGGCCATGCAAATGTCAGATCTGGCTCCAACCAATGTCAACAATTATCAAGTGACAGTTAGACACATACTGATGCGGTGCAACTATATAATCTTTCTCAAATTTATAATATATGATCAAAGCTGTGAGTGGCCTTGAAGTGCTGTAGGCTCAGCTTAGCAAGTGAAAATTTAAAAAACACATAAATTGCCTCGCTGCAACCAACGCAACTCACAGGGTGGCAGGGCCAACAAAAACACATCAGAAAACACACATGCCTCCAAAGGGTGGACCATCAAAAAACAAATATTTGCCCTGGAAAAAAATCCACAGGACCCTCGAAAAAAACATATTCTGCCTTCAAAAAAGACAATGTCAAACTCCACGCGTGGGAGGGGCTCCAATTCAGGGCCCTCGAAAAAAGATTAACCACACGAGACGCTCACATGCGTCCTGTCCGTGCAAGGCTTTTGGAGCACTCCTGTCTACTAAGGGCACACTCGCGCCAGCGGCGTCTTGGCCACAGTCTGCGCTACTACTCCTACTACTCCTGCTACTACTTCTTCCACTACTACTTCTACTTCTACTTCTACTAGAACTACTAGTACAACAACAACAACAACAACAACAACAACAACAACAACAACAACAACAACAACAACAACAACAACAACAACAACAACAACAACAACGACAACGGAGGAGGAGGAGGAGGAGGAGGACAAGAGGATAAGGGACCAGGGACTAGAGCACCACAGGACCAGAGGACCAGGGGACTAGAGGACCACAGCACCAGGAGGACCAGAGGACCAGGAGGACCACAGGACCAGCAAACCAGCGAGCCTAATAATGTTTTTTCTAGGATGATTAATTGTTTTTCCAGTGTAAATATTTTTTCCCAGTGAACATTTTTTTTTTCAAGTGTCATCCTGCCTCGAAAGTTGTCCAGAACTCAGCCACCTGCAACACTGGCTGTAGCATCTGTATCATCTGGCTTTGGTGTGCTGCAACATCTGCATCGATCACTCCGTCCAAAGCAATGAACTCCACAGGAGCTACAGCGCCAATCACCAGGCCATTCCAAGGAAGATGCTACAGATGGGATGAAGCGTCCATCAAGACCAGTGTCCACGCTCCAGCCCTCAGCTAAAAATTTGGGCTTCAAGGCACTGACGAAACATTCCCTCCAAGATCGCAAGAATGCACGTAATGATTCTGAAGTTGAAGCTGCAGCTTGCACTACACGTTCGCTTGGCAAGCTGCCAGTTCCTAAGGTTTCTGCCATTTCAAGATGGCCCTCTACAAGATCTGTTGCTTTCATATTCAATCCAGCAGCCACTGCTTCCTGCAATGCTTCAACTTTGGCAGTTGGAAGGGCCTTGCCTTTGTTACCCCTTCGGAGTGTTATTGCTGCCTTCTTTGCTGCGATTTGCTGTTGGGTCAGCGAATTTTCATTGGCATACAGAGATCCAGCACGAAGTGCACCGTTCGCAGCCAGTAGATCTTGCGTCAATGCCATTTGAGCTGGCTCAGCAATCACCCTACACTTTGGACACAGCATCACAACATCATGACAGTTGTAGGACTTGCACTGCTGTGGCAAATGTGCGAAGAAAACTCTTGGGATGATATAGTACCGCGCAACACCATAAGATCCACAACCAACACATGCATTCCTTTCAGCAGCATCCAGTCCAGCATAGTCATAGTGGTCAGCTGGAGTGAAATGCAAACGAACGACCTCGAGATTTCCTTCTTGACAAAGTGAAGCCATGCCACGCCTCAACAAGCCCTCCACCGTGCGATCCTTCATGTGCAAGAGCTGTCCTCCATCACTTCCGTAGACGGGTCGTAGACCAAATTTGGTTACGCAGGCATATGCATTGCACTCTAAGGTCATTTTGGACCGTACTGAATCAAGGCCTGAATCCTCACCCTTTCTCAGTTTCCCAGTTTTCATGGAGCCACTTTTGTCAAACAAGTCCACGCACCAGTCCAAAAGCTCAACACTGGGATTTCGATACTTTCTTGCCAAAGCGTGGGCACAATCTCTACCAGCCAATGCGTCCCGTGCAGCATATTCTAACTGCGCATGTGTCAAAGGTCTTTGCGCCCAATTTGAACGGCGAATCGCTGGATCTTTTGACAATTCAATTCCCAGAAGCAGCTGGGTCAAGGTTGCCAAACCTGTTGGTTGGGTGTTTGACACCTCACCCTCTCTGGAAGCCAGCCTCGACAAATCTAAGCAACCTTTCACTTCGATCTTGAATTGCTCTCTCAACAAATCTGCGTCTAATGAAACCGCTACACCAGCTTTGATGAAGTGGGAATGAGAAAGCAATGCCAATAAAGAAGGGCAGTTCTCTAGAGAAACCTCAGGAAGTAAACATAAAATGCACATGGACTCCGTGGCTACTTGTAACAGGGCGATCTGCCCTTGAGAACCCCATTCAGTATCGAAGCCCACGAAGGAAGTCGGCTTCGGGTGTGTATCACAAAATGGCTTAAGGAGTTCTTCTGCTGTGGCCGCAGATGCCACAAGTGTCACCTTCTCTATGGTGCCATTCCACTCAACCTCAAAATCCATGGAGCACCCATTTCCAACAGCAAGGGTCCACTTTTCGTTGCTTGAAGTGATATGGCAGCCAGGCGAGCCAATCTGCATGTGACATGGGTTTTTGGATTCCATCCTAGCAGGGAAAAACATCTCGAAAACAGCGAGGACAAGAAGTTGTGGCAGTTGGGCTTTTTTTATGACCATCGAACTGTCTGGCGAAACATTTCCACACCTTGTCTTTGAAGGTTGACACTGCCCCTTTGGGCAACGATTGAGAAGTCGAAACATCTCGAAACTATTCGATTCAATTCAAACGTTTTGATTGCAGCTTTTGGGGAGCAGAATGTAGCCAGGAGCGGCTGATTGTGCGCCTCTAACTTTAGCATCCTGTACCTAAGTCCTCCTCCCGTTCCTTCTCCATCTTTGATGGCTTGAAGGAAGCTGGTTGACTAAACTCGATTTTCAATTATCTGCTGTTGAATTAAGAGCCGAAGGCCAAGCAAAGGATCGAAACATGAAATCTGTAGTGCCTCGATCTCGATCGAATTCCCTTAGGATACCATTCGCCCGCCCACATAGATGGCCAATAAATCTCCTTCTTTGGCAAAACCACTTAAAATCCTGCAGGAGATTACCAAACTTTGTGGCAAACTGGCCAACCCCAATCATCATGGATTATCAGACCTTAAAGAAACCCTCTAAGACTTAGGTGCAAATCATAAGGGCATAGAAGGTTTTTTTTTTTTGCAAGATTACCAAATTGCGGCTGCACGAGGAAACACACATCACCATGTTTTCTTCACTCCTGCCATCTGTCCCAACCACCACCTGGCGTGGACAGTGCTTTCTATCCCAGCCGCGGACAGTAAACACAGAGCCCATATCGCAGTAGCGGCCGCTTGGCAGATTCACCTCCAATCCTTCAAGTCTCCAGTTGCCTCGGGGTGAACAGTTGGCACGTTTTTTGATTGGATGAGGTGAAAAACATCTCAGATAACCGCGCCCAACTCCCCCTTAAAAAAGGAAACTTCTCTATTACTTGGGTGGGTTCTCTTGTATTTTGATTGGATCTGAAAAGGGATTGGCAAGGTCATTGAGGTTGAGAATCTTCAAGCTGACTGCAAACCAAGCTGCCCAAGCTTCCCCATGGAGACTTCTGCTTCTTGTTGTATCCACGCACCAAAGCTCCAAAGCACTCCTCTGGAACATCAGCAATTGGACATGTACAAAACCAATAAACAAAATCCCTTCTGCGGTTTACAGGGTTCCTTCTAAAATGGCCTATACTACAGATATAAACCCTATATATGGGTAGAAAAATCCCCAATAGAACTTGACCAACCTGCTTTTTTCATTGCTCAACTAGCTCTACCTATCTTGTGCTGAAGGGAAGCCTGTAGTTGATCTGAATGTGACGTGTGCTCTTGGAATCTCTGGAATCCGGCTGTGATGAGGATGAGGCGATCAAATTCAAACTGAGTGATCCCTAGCTTCAAAAATTTGGTGCAGAAATATGTTCAGCACCCTGCTGTGAATTCAAGGTATCATAAAAAATCATGCTGGGATGAAAAAAATCTGAGGCACAAATGTGATCCAAGAAACCGAGATTTTTAAGGCTTGATTTACCAGTAGTGAAATCTTGGAGCCTTGATTCCTTGATCTTTAAAAGTGATCATCACTGACCTTGATTTTCTGGAGCAACAAAAACTCAAAACACAGCATTGCTATAGATAAAACCCCTGAATCCTCCCAGGATCTGAAATTTGGGCCCAAATGAACCACCAAAAAAAACCAGACCTGGGAGCTGAAATTTGATATCCTTGGAGGATCTATGTAGTATATTTATGATTTACTAGTTGGTGGTTGAACCAACCCCTTTCTAAAAATATGCTCGTCAAACTGGTTCACTTCCCCAAGGTTCGGGGTGAACATAAAAAATCTTTGAAACCACCACCTAGTGTCATGATTATCGCCTTACTGACTTGGCTGGAAACTCCGGAGATCTCTCCTCACCAATGCGAAATGCAAGGCGACCCTGACTGACTTCAGGAGCCTCATCCGTACAAACCCAAGAATTTCTACAGCTGGTTTCCCACCATGGTGGTAATATATATATATATATATATATGATTTCAGGTACAGTGATACGAGATGATCCTGAAAAACAACTTGAATCGTGATGTGTTTCTGCAGCTTTGCACAAGACAACCCATACTCCCCCCCCCGTTTTTTTTGGGACATGCTGCACCAATACCTTAGGCAAACAGCTTCACCTTGACTGCCAGGACCGAGCCTTCCAAGTCCGGGTGATTGGAAGGCCACCACATGCTTTGCGAAACTCCTTGGTAGGCTTGAGGATTCTTCATTCATGAACACCCCGGCAGTTGATTGCTGATAACTTAGGAACATTACTAAAACAAGTAGAGCTTAAAGTCATGTCAGCGCGTGCATATATTTGTATATATATATATAGTGGATAGCATTTCAGATGCATTGTTGCCTTTGCATTCATTGGCTCTTGTAGACAGCATGCAGAATCCCAGCACTGCCAAGGCGCAATTAAACCAGCTACCCCTTCCCATCGATGTTCACAAATCCATCTGCGTTGCATGGATAACTTCTTTGGCAATGGTGACTCAGTCGGGGTTCCCATACAACGTGCCTTCCAGGGCGGCGTTGACATGCGTGCGTCAATGGGATGGATTTAATTGTACTTGAGCCGGAATAGACCTCCCCGTCGATACAAAAAATCTTTCCACACTGAGTCGAGAATGTTAACGCGAACTACGAATCTCAAGACCGACTGAGAAATTCTCCGGGATTTATGGACCAACATCAGGGAGATGCAAACTATCTCCATTCACCCCCCTGCCTTACCATCCACATATACAGGCATAGGTTGACAGTGTGGGCTGCCAGTCTTATCATTGCATCCTGGAGGTCCATCACTCATCCTTGACCACCCAAAGCCACCCCAAAGCCTGGCAGAGCCATGAGGAAATGGCTGGTCAACCTACCCACCCCTAACGGGGAACACCCCCCAGAAATAAGGCTTTATCATTTAAGGGCTTTTTAACCATTGGTTTCCCTTGATAAGGCCTTCTTAAACTCTTGTCTTATTTCTGGGGGGGAGGTACGTTGGGGGGGGGGGTAGGTTGACTAGCCATGATAAAATAAGTTCATGGGATTCCCCTTTTAGATCTATTAAGACCAACAACCCCCTTGCGTAATGCCAAGTTTTTCGGTCTACTCTCGGATACCAAGAAACAAGACATTTGCTCCTCTTGGCCATGCCAACAAGAACTTCTGCTGCTGGTTGTACTCCAAACCGTTCCTTGTACTCTCAGGGTCAAACAAAAACAGCGGCACAACGGTGGGAAACTACAATTTTCAAGTGAAATCAGACAGTTGCCTCGCACTGGGGTAACAAACCAACCGTCCGTCCTTCCACTTCCAATATGACGGCTTTCAACTTTGGGATTTGAAAGGGCTGCACTGGTGCCCAATCACCAGTGACTTGTCCCCAAATTCAGGACAAAAATACGAGAAAATTGACTCCACCCTCCAGGGAACTAAGATATCCCACCTTGGGAAAAGGAAAATCAATGAAAGTCATCTTCAAAAGTGCCTTTTTGCGGATAAATAAATAAATATATTTATATATCATGTAAATATCTCAGTTCCTAGGAGGGTACTCTCTTCTCATTCTGAGCTTCTTGTATGTGGCATTGCCAGGTTTTGCCTTCCAGGTGCGTCCATCATGAAATGCGATGGGATAAATACTTGTCTCCGGAGTGATTTCATCGTGACCACGTTCCAGCGTCAAGACTTCCTGAAACTTCTCCAAATTGGAATCTCCCAAGTAGTGGGTGATCTTGTACCTGCACTTTTGATGACACGTCCCAATGAAGGGTCTAAAAACTAATACTTGAGAATATCAGCAAGATTCCCTAGGAAGACATTAAAACTTGGTTTGAAGGGAAACGTGTATTGGCGACTACTGGCCGGGCAAATATGGCCTGGCCTGTATGTAATGTCGCGAAAATGCCCAATGTAGCGATGCCTCTGGGCGTCCGGTTTTTCCCACCACCATTCCTGGTAAATGAAATCCCATGGCACGGTGTTGAGAACGTTGCTCAGTTCCTCCACAGACTCAAAGAGGGATAGATCAACTCGAAGCATCGTCACGCCGATGTCATGAAGTTCTTGTACATGACGGGAATGTATTTGATGAACCTCTTCACGACCAGTATCCCAATCAGGCATTTTCAAAAAATCACAGGAGCAACAACCTGAGCTGGAACCCAGTGTCAAAGGCCTGGCTTCCTTCCATTCCCCCAAAAACATTGAAAAAAAACATGGCTGCTAATATGTATCAACAAAATAATGTTCAAACATGCTGACCCTGAATTCTCTCACTCCCTCCATTCATCCATCTTTAAAGTTACCCTCAAGTTGCAAAAAACCAGCTAAGCAGCTGCAATCGGTGACGTCGTTGCCCCCACCACCGCAACTCCAACCAGGAGGTCCCACGAAACAGTTTTCCATCAATGAATCTTGGTGATGAAAGAACTCAGGGCCTGCCTTATCCCATCCACGGGCACCTGCAAGACGACGATTCCCAAATAAACTTCCATTCCAACCAACACAAGGCGTCAGATTTTTTCCGATGGGATGTTTTTTTGGATCTTTCGTCAAGAAGACTTGCAAGTCTTGCTTCTCCGATTCAGCTTTGGCTCCCTCCAAGTTTTTGGATTCTTTGCATGGTGCAGCAATATGATTGATGATAAGATCCACAATGACTTGTACACCCGAAGCACGACAATCTCTGACCATCGCACTGAAATCTTCCATGGATCCAGAACGTGAATTTAAAGAGAAGGATACTGGTTGATATTTGGTCCACCACTGAGGTCCCAAGATATGTTCCGTAACGGGTGAGACCTGCACTGCTTCAAATCCATTAGGGCCTAGAAACTCCTGACATTCCTTCGCAATGTCCACATAATTCCATTCCCAAAGTTTCACAAAAACAGGGTTGCGGCGAATACTCTTCGCAATCAAGGACTCCTGATAGTTGCAGAGTTGACTAAATACCGAAACCTGACTCATTCTTGAATCTACTGAGATTGCCGAGTTCACACCCATCTTCACATTCTCAGCCACGATCTGGGCGTGCCACTTTTCGGTAGCCCGTTCCAGGTCTTCTTTTGATGAACAATTCCAAAGTTCGCAGGTGCCCGGGGAGAAAACAAAAGTATTTCCAGAAACCTGACGAAATCCGGCACATGGCACATTCAATCTGCGAAGCATTCTTCGGTTGCTGGGCATGTGCAACTATATAGATACACTGTTAGAGCGTGGGAAATAACATCAAATTTTCATATAATAATATCATCATCATCATCATCATCATCATCATCATCATCATCATCATCATCANAGAGAAAATGAAGGTGAAGATATCACGGGACACCATTTCTTTGCTGTGAAAGCTGCAGTTTGGTCAGTTTGACACACTGGAATTTCCTCTTTGTTCACCTCAAACATTTATATAAATTTGAGAATGCAACAAACCAACAGAACACCAGTCACATCTTTGTCAAAAATAGGTTATCAAAAGTCAATCTTTTTGCGCCTCCCGAAGATAATGCAAACAATGCCTTTGGGCAGTAGTGTCTTGCCCGAAGTTGTTCAAACCAAATGCTGAACTGCTGAGGTTCTTCAATAGTTTGCAACCATCATCTGCCTCAGGTGGCCTGATGTAGCACCGCCTGACTGGTAACAATGATGTAGTAAAGGTGGCACCCACCACTGGCCACAACAGTTGCAACAGGTTGACCATGAAGGGAACTAGCAGATTCTGGATAGCACTATTCCATTGTCAAAATGTTTGTGTACTTCCACAACAATCAAACTGGTACGAGGATATGAGGGATGGTTTAGAGAATGCTGCAGGAAAACGTTGTACGCATGGCATGTGATGTGTGAAATTACGACCACTGCGACTGCCCTAGTTTCGTGTTTGATTGTGTTTGTCTGTTGTTTTTCATGAAGCTGAAATGGCAAAGAGGCAAACGTGGGGCAGCGAATGTTCTATCCCGCATTGTTTGCACGTACGCGCCTCGTACCACTTCAAAACAATGCGACACACGGTGCAACAACAATAAGGAACATGCACCGACAAACGTTTGAAACAGGCAGGCAAACTGAACGGACAAACACAACGAACACTTGCCAAATGCCAAACGAATTAGAGGAAGCAGTTTTTTTGCGGTGCGGGATGGGATAACAAAGGTCAGAACAGGTGACTCCAGAAAATGTTTGAGCACCATATGGGTTTTTTTCTTTGGAAAATACTTCGGATGTTGCTGTCATGCTGCTGTACTGTCATCCCTGTGCATGCCGCTTCACGGCGCTGCCTTCTCAACGAAAGCTTAGAAGCGAGCCCTGTCGGAGGAGTCCGCCCGTAAAGCTGGAGAGAGGTTGGGTACATATTCATATCGTGGATCCCCGCGGTCACTTTTGCATACTTTTTCTACATCATGGTGGATGGCCTAACTGTGCCATTAAGATGATGTCACACGTTTGGTGGTGATTTTCCACGTAAAAGTCCCCCACCTTCATTCCAGCCATGTCAGGTGGAGTCCATCTGCTTTTTTAGGCATCCTTCCACATCCTTCCACATTGGATGCAAGAAATCAAACCGAAAGTTGACTGGAAGATACTGGAAGTATGATAAGTAGGTGCCAATGGTGAAGCCTAGTTGCAATTCTGTTGCGACAAAAAATCATTCGATAAAACTCGGCCTCCACAATGCTACCATCCACTTGGAATTCCAATCCTCAGACCACAGTTCAGAAAACAGGCAAGAAAAAACCAAGGAAATACAAGGAATTACATACCTAAACACTTTTTACTAAACTCATTTCAATTTTTTGTTTGTATTTTGTAGAGGTCCTGGATTCGCAGGATGCTGAGCCTCAGGTCCTGCCAGAGGTCAGACGTTAAAACTTCGAGACGTCAATAGCTGCTGGTTGCTAGGCATACTTGATGTACTCTCCACGAATTGGTTGAGAATCATCCTCATCGCTGGGTATCTGACCTGTGGTGGTCCGCATACTGCCACAACTCTGCCTGTGGTGTGGCAGGTATCCATCATCATTTGAATGACAGCTGGCTGGTCTGGCAGCAATTGCAGGTGACTTCGTCAGACCATGGTATCATGAAAGTTTATAGATCAAGCACTGGCGCAGCTGAAGGCTGACCAAAGGGTATTTTGACATTTGACATTGGAGATGGGGCATGTTTGAGGTGGCCATAGTTTACCGGGTATGCAACACTGACTCCTCATATTGCGCCTCTTTCTTGCTGTGCCGCCTTCAGTTCAGTTGCTGAACTGCTGTACTGTAGCAGCTGTAGCTTTCTGTACATGTTCAAGCAAAACGTTCTCGCAACTTTTGGTGCGGAATTCACCAAAGCAATCGTTTCACAGGTTCATGGGAAACAAAATGCGGTGAAGTCCAAAAGGTGTGCTGTCCTCCAAAGGAATCTCTTCACAGATTCGTGTGAAGAAAATTCAAAAAATGAGGAACGTTGTATACACAATCGTCTGTGCGAAGCAACTCCACCAAAGGAATCTCTTCACAGATTCGTGTGAAGAAAATTCAAAAAATGAGGAACGTTGTATACACAATCGTCTGTGCGAAGCAACTCGTGCAATTTGTGGCCCCTGTCTAACCTTCAATGCAGGCTTGTTTTTTGTTCCCAATTCCAACTGAGATGTTGACAACACCACAAATGCTGCAGTATGAGGTAACCTAATCACACGAGATTTCAAAACCGTTTTTGCATGATCATGATATAATATGATTTACGAATCATCAACGAATTATCTAAGCTGGCACAACAGCGGAAAGCTGAAAAGCATGCTGTCGCCTGAAAACTGCAGGCTGTACAGCCCAACGGTTGAATTACTCTAACATCTTGGATCGAGCAACCTCCACCAAACAAGTCCAAAGTGACTTTGGCCCGATTCGGACTCCACAGACAACATGGCCACCGCCAAAATGGTGTGGAATTGTGATAGCATTGCTGGCATTAAATGTGCCCAGCCTGGCAGTATGCCAAAGGCTGTTGGACCATATTTGAAATCCTGAATGGTTCTTGCCTGCCATCGAGCAGTTCGAATTGTCGTAGCAGGCTGTGAGAATGTTGGGAGGACATTGGATGAGGTTCCACTCAAGGTTTTTCGAGCATTCAACTCAACTTCCTGGTCAGTGGCGAATTCCGCCATTGGAGACAGGTTTACTTTCAACCACCTCAAGGCATAGCTCAGACTATCCTCAAAAACCTCTGCCAGGAAGACCATGAATGAAACCAAGACGAGCGGCTCATGCCACGTCACTTCAAGTCTGAAACAGCACTTCACCAACAAGATCGCAATTATTGCGCCGAATCGTGGATACCCCATCGGGTATCCAGACTCTCGTAAGAACTTGCTGCTGTTGTTGGGTTTCCAGCGACGGCAAGAAAGCATGTGCAAGCAGCGGTCCATGAAGCCAATCCGTAACAACACGTTCCAAATAACGCCGATCAGAATTGGAATCAAAATCTTCCAGCGTTTCTCCTTGTAGTCCATGAAGAGCAGAGAAAAACGTACTGCTTCTGCCGATGCATGTATGCTGCAGATCGCAGTTGAGACCTTCAGCCAAAGCACAAAGGTCATCAAACGTCGATCAAGACAACAGAGTTTGATATGTTAAAATGATGATGAAAAGAAAAAATATACTGCTCCAACCACTGAATGAACACAGCTTTCAAAGGTTGGTGACTACTTGAGTGTTTTTCAGTTTTGAAATTGTGCTCCGGATGTGAAAAAATATGAAACAATTGCATTCAAGGCACAAGGATTCCCTGGTTGGTTCCAGAGTATGCTTCACGGACTGGGATTCGTTTGAGATAGAATTGGACAAAGATCTTCGAGACCAAAAGCGTTCCCCCAAACCTCACAGAATGTCACGACGAATATGTCACAACTGCAATGACTGAAACCGATTTGGAATGCTTGAAAGCCCATTGGCTTGAAAAATTCCCTTTCCACCCTATTCAACTTGTTCTATCATTGACTTGACACATCCATGCACGGTACGTAGCTTCATTCCATTTAAGCCTGGAACATGATGGGGAATCTTTCGCATCATGCACAATTTGTGTGGACATGATGCACTTTTGCAACTCCAAGCTATCGTTGTGGCTGCCTTTTTTTTTGAAAGATTTGAGCTACAGGTGCTGTCATGTTGTGTGACAAATGCATTCAAGTCATCACAGAGCCCAAGAGACCTATGCACCCGAAAAACATTGCAGAAACATACAGTGACATGTTGGGCACCATGGCGATGTCAACTCTGAACATCTCTCAACGTCCCAAGCGTACAAGATATTTCTGCCATTCAAGAAGCTCAAAGCAACCCACAAGAATTGGCATGGCCACAACGACGCATGGTCCAGCCAGCTCTCTCAATGCGATGTAGGCAGAAGCCAGCAACGAAGCTCCAATTGCCGGGATCAGCCCCTGAGGGCAGAAACTGAGAGATGAGAAAAGAATAGAAAAGTAGAACAATGGGTTCAATGAAATCAATAAATTCAGACTTTGTATGCCCTGTGCCCTGTCTGTTGCTGGCTGTCTTTGAGGTTGCTGTTTGCGAAGACACGCACGCCCCAACCAGCAAATGCAGAGAAACACATCATTAAGAACAACCTAAGGACTATCAGCCATGACATGTGAATGGGTAAGTTATCATACGCAACACGTGTCCTACAAGCGCAATCTGACCTCAAGGTTACATAACCTGGTCACTGCAATCGGTCACCTGTCAAAACAAAGCTCAAAATGTGTCTAATCTGGCTGAGCCACTGTCCAAGGAGCCATCATAAAGACATAGCTTTTGCAGGATATAGGAGGCCCAAGCAACTGATACAGGGTGAGGTGAACTGCGGCAGACAGAACACCTCCCACCGAGAAAACGAGCACTGTACCCAAATGGTCTTCTGGCTCATCCAGACCAAAAGGGATGCGAATGAGAACTGCAAAGGCCAAAAGACTCAGCATGTGACACATGCAGGGCATCAAATAACTTTGCCTTATTCGACGACAGTTGCTCAAGCTGTTCTGCCCTTCAGAGTCTCGGTATGCCACGTGAAGGGGCTCTCCTGGTTGGATGGCCCAGACATAGTAGTTCCTTTCCAGCGTCCCCGCAGTCATAATGATGGGGATGTAGAAAAGGAATGCCCCACCGGCAAACCTCAACAACAATCCCATCTCTCCCTGGACATCGTGAGGCCCTTCTGCAAAACCAAGTGTCAAAAGGCCAACGGACATGAATGCGCTCGACAGCATTGAGGCAAATAAGCTTCTGCAATGTGTAGGCAGGCAAAGTTCGGTTGAATCAGTGTAACTCCTTTCAGTACCTTTCTTTGGCTGCAGGAGCTCAGGATCTTGAGCGGGAAGAGTGGGGCGAACCTTTGCGGGGACATTAAGCTGCTCGCAGTTCTCCTCAAGGGTTCCAGGTAGAGGTGGTGATACCTGTGGCCCTGAATCGCCTCGGCCTGGATGGCCTTGTTGATCTCCCTGTGCCATGCCCTCGCCACCCTGTGACATGATAACGTTCAACGTCCGTCCAGGGTGCCGAGGTGCACAACCAGGGTGGCCTGTTGATACTGTGTCATGAAATAGGACTTGTCATATGGTCATATTTATATAATACATGCGTATTCCTACATGCTCGATCTTCCTGCCGGATTCTATGCTATAAACCATGAATGTCAATATCACCTGTCCACAACATTCCGTGACCAACATGTTCTCGGCCAAACTGCAGCGGCGGCAAGTCGTATTCTTTTTCGTGACAATTGGCAACTCCACTGTTTTTTGGAATCATCAATGCATGCCATCGTTTTGGGATGTTCTAGGTTATTGTGGATGTCATCAAAAAAATCCCCAGGCCAACCGTCAACACAAACAATAATGACGAAGAACCCCTGCAAAACTAATTTTGTGTCAAAATTGTTGGCCCAAAACACCGAAACAACACAGCTATGCCACTAGGACAGCTTGGCAGGTTGAGGGGAAATTGTTACCCCTGCCTTTGGAAAGGTTGAAAGGAGACCTCTTCTTATGACGGCCTGCACGCAGGTTGGCGTTCATAGAATGCTGCTTATGTTCAGCTGTCATTAAAGCAATCTGACTCAATATGTCAATATGTCTCTTTTTGCAAGAAACAAAGGTTCGTGCAATAAAAAAGGTTGACGAGTAAACAAAATCAGGCGAATTCGAAGAATTCATAACTCGCAAACCTCTACTGTACATCCATTCGATTCTATTCACATCATGACATGCTTGGCTTTAATCCTTTTTCCTTGATGCGGCAAATGCTGCTTGAGACTCCGGACCTACAATCTCGGTCACCGCGTATCCAAAACTGGTGCGCGGACCGGTGAGCGAACTGGTGCGTGAATTTCTGGTTTGTTTTTGGTGGAAGGATTGGTGCACGGGCTGGTGCGCAGCATGGTGCTTGCATTCCGGGTCCTGTTTCATGTTTTGTTGGAAACTTTTGGAACTCGTCAGAACTTGTCGGAACTCGTCGAAGATCGGGTGCCCTGCCAAGACTTAAGCGTACGCGGGGCAAGCTGGCATAGTTCCGCCAAGTTCCGATGAGTTCCGAAGACTTCGGATAGTGTTTGTGTGTTCCTGTCTTATGTTTTGATCATGTTTACGTTCCATCTTCAAAGTTTTCAAAATATACGAAGTCACGCGCCAGTCCGTGCACCACTTTTGAGATATCTGCGCACCAGTCCGTGCACCAACATTGGGCCCTATACGGGGTAGTGCTAAGCAGCAGCAAACGTATCCAACTTATTCCACATCTTTGCCACGTCCGGTCGATGTCTTTGCCTCTTCCTACGTTTTCTGCCGCTCCTCGAGCGCGACGAGATTGTTGCATGGTGTGGGTTCGTCACTGTTCCACAACATATTGGCATGAAAGGGTTTACAAATATGACGAAACATAAGTAGGATGCGCACTACTGAATAAAACATCTACAGGTATTCAACAAAACATGATAAAGCCATACACTGAAACAACTCGGACCGTCCGAAAAGCACAAGGCATTCCAATCGCACAACCAAATGGGAAACGATCCGAATCCTCACAAACCATTTTTTGCAAGACACCTTGTGTAAGTGCCAGTGCCCTCCAATGCCCGAAGTTTTCACAGTTTCCATACTGGTCCTATGCCATGCAAAAAACATCGAAAAAATATTTACTGATGATGATGATGATGATGGTGATGATGATGATGATGATGATGATGATGAAAATGATGATGATGATGATGATGATGATGATGGTGATGGTGATGGTGATGATGATGGTGATGATGATGATGGTGATGATAATGTGATGAAATGATGAAAGGATGAAATGACATGATGAAAACCGCTGCAAAAATGATGAACATGAGAAAAATGATGTGAAAAATGAAAATAATGACAGCAGGATGAAAAAATGAAAAAACATGAAACATGATAAGATGATGACATGATAAAATGATATGATATGATATGATATGATATGATATGATATGATATGATATGATATGATATGATATGATGATATGAGGTTACTCGCTCTAGTCTCTTTCAGCACAGACTCCTTTGAATATATCCCCAAACAGGTTTATCTGTAGGGTTCTATCTTAAAAAAAGGACTGGACACGCTGGTGGGCGTGCTGTGCTGTGTTTGGCTGTGCTGGGCGCGCTGGGCTGGGTTGCGCGTGGGATTTGGCCGTGCTGGGCGTGCTGGGCTGGGTTCGGCGTGGGGTTTGGCTTTGGTGGGGGTTGGGCGCAGATTTGGGTTCCTGAGTATGGTCTACATGGTACATGACTTGCTCATGTCTTTTTGTTTATTTTCATGTGTATCTCAAATGTGTATCATGTATGTCTCCGGTTGTTGTGCGTGTTATTTGATTTAATTGATTTGCTTGCGTTGTTTTTTTTTTTCTCCGCTCCTTTTTCTCGCAGAAGGTCTCTCGTGGATGACTGTTTTACTGGGCAGTCTCCAGGCAGCGCCATTTCTATACCGGCGGCTCCGGATGTGCATGAAGGGCTGGGCCAAATCCAAGCCTCAGCTCCTTAGGGGCGGGCTGGGAGACGGCTGGTAGGCGGGGGTGGGGGGGGCGCTTCTGACAGAAGCTGGCTGATGGAGGGGGTGTCCCCATCAGTACTGCTGGCGCCGGCGCAATCTAAGTCGAGGAGACTGGCCGCGAAGGCATGTGGGGCTGCATGGGTGAGGATGGCTGACCAGCGTGATAGGAGGGAAGCCTCAACAGCTTTGCGAAGGATGTTGGGAACTGGTCTGGCTTTTGTTTGGGCCAAGGGGCGGAGGAAAGTTGTTGCTTCCGGGCTCCACCGGCCCCCTGTTTCGATGGCGAGGAACACGAGCCTGCACCGTCTGGAACGGAAAGGTTCTGGGTATATGCGCTCCTTGGATTTGTGTGCGTCCTGGAGCGCTGCTCCTGCGTATTGGCCGGCACGTCTTCGGGGCTGGCTGGAGGAAGTCAAAGGACACACCAAGGTGGTGTCGACCGCAAGTTGCGCTCCCCCCCACAATGGGAGTCCATTGGCTATAACCTCGATCCTTCTGTCGTCGTGCCGGTTGATGTGGTCCAGGTTTTGATCGCTGAGGCGGGTGTTGGTAGTTACCCTGGCCCCAGCTTCCCGGCAAACTCTGGCTGCTGCCCTTTCCAAGGGAATCCCTCGTCCCCGTAAAACCCTGGCCTGGGCACATGCTGCGCGATGGTCGCCTAATGGGTCTAAAATGCGACGGCACCGACAGATGCGGGCTGACAGAGGCAGTGGGAGACGTAGGCGTCGGAGGAGTAGGACACGGAAGAGGTGAGAGGGATAGGTGGTGTCTAATCCAAAGGGGATGGTGGTGAAAGTTCTGCTGGCATATGGGCCGGACTGCGATTGGAGCATGGCCTGGCTGGCTGGGTCGAGGCTTGCTGTGAGTTCTGCGCGGAAGGCCTGGTGTGATGCTAAAGCTGCTGGGCGTTGCCATCCTCGTCCGAGGAGCCGTTGTTCGGGGTCCGGTTGTGTTGGAGGTGGGCTGCCTTGAACAAGGTCTGCCCATGAGGGAGGTTCGAAGCCGTGGCGTTGGAGTTGGTCCATAGCGTGGGTGAGGGCTTGGATGGATGGGGTGGCGGGCGTTTCGGCTTCCAGTTGTTGGAGAAGTGTTGTTGCTTGTTGGGGCGCTTGCCGGTACAATATGGGCAACGTGTCGGCCCACGAAGCCCAATATGCCGGGGCTGCAGTGATGGTGGCAGAGGTGAGTCTAAGGCCTCCTAGGTGGAGTGGCAGGTGTGCTAGAGCCACAGCGGTGGCGGGCATATCGGCTGCATCAAGAAGGGTGGTGAGGCACGATAGGACGGCGAGGTCGTGGTCTTGGGCGTACTGTCTGGTGGTGGTTGGTGGCAACATGCGAAGCAAGTAGTTGCACCGTGGGCTGGCGCAGTAGAGGAGCGAGAGCCAAGATGCTTGGAGGTCGTCCAGGGAAGGGATCTCATCCAAAAGAGCTTGGTGGCTGGCCCTGGTTTGGCTGAGGTGGTGTCGTTGGTATTCTGGTGTGCCAAGGGGGGCTCCGAGGACAGTGAGCCCTCGCTGCTCGGGAGGGAGTGCCGGGTTTCCGACCCAAACGTCTGCTCCAAGAGGTTCCAAGTTGGGCGGCGGGACGCCCGCAAGGTTCCAGACTCGGGTTTTGCCACTGTTGAGTTGGATGTGCGCGTGGTTGTAGAGGTGGTGTGCCAGAAGATCGTACACGGGTTTCACCCTATGTGGCTCGACCATTGCGTAGACATCATCGAGGTAAGCATAAAGGCTTTCCCCTTCCTGAAGCTGGGAATGGACGGCCTGGATTGCAGCGTGTTGCCCCAGGGAAAACAGTGCGGGCATGAGGGGGTCGCCCTGCTCGCCACCCTCGGCCTGTTGGATGATGTGGGGTGTGTTGGTGTTGTCGTGCCACACGTATGTGGAGGGTTGGGTGTAGAAAAGTCGGACGAATGGCAGGCATCGGTTCGCTTCAGGCACGGCTTGGAGGCCTTGAAGCATGCAGTTGCGGGAGATGGTGTCGTAGGCACCAATCCCATCGACCGACAGGATGGTGCGGGCAGGGTGCTGTTCTGAGTCGGTTGTGAGGGCGTGTACGACTGCTTTTGTGCCTGCCCGTGTGGAAAGAGCATACTGGTGCGGGAGGCATGTTTGGTGGATTTGTTTGGCATAACGTTGGGCGAGGCAACGTGATACCAATCGACGGAGCAAATCTCCAATCACGATGCCGCGGACTCTGCCGTTAGGTGTCTGGAGGGCGATGATGCGTTGTTTGGCGTCTATGTTGGTATCATTGTCTTCTTGATCGCTTTGTCCTGCTCTTCTTTAATTTATTCATTGTTGGATTTGCTCATCCATCACGCCGGACGCATGAATGCAATTCCTATCATTGGGGGAGATTTCAATGCAGCCATTGGCGCGCCTCAATGATTTGATTTGACATTGGTGGGCTTTCATACAACAGTTGCAACTGCTGTGACTAATCTACCTATTGTATCAGCACAAGGGATTGGAACAATGTTTGGTTGTTGCAGGCCGGAACCATGGAAAACATGGGTTTCAGCGATAACGATCTGTTCCTTCCAGAGTGTTGACTGACCTTCGGCTTCGGAGACGCCAAACCAGCTGACCACCTTTGGATCAAGGCATTGGTGAAGGATGCTTTGAGCCGGGAGGAGTTGGTTCGGTTTTTTTTTTCGGGCTTTTACTTGCGCCAACCACCTGCCTGGCACCAGCGGCCGCCTACTTCGATTGAGAGCACAACAAGTTTGCAGCGTCGCGTCCGAAGGAGTTCGGGATACAAATGTTGCTCCCAAAGTTCGGTCCCCTCCCACAATACAATGCCAATTTGTTGTCCTAACAGTGAGTTGGCCGCCCAAACCACTTTCGCTCCGGTTGCGACGCGGAAATTCTTTGAACCCAGTGATGAATGGGAAGTTGGGGAATGTGAGCGGCCAGATGCCAATACGCACCACAACAAATTCGGGACCGACTCTGTAGCTTCGCGCGGCCAACGAAATCCAAGCGTGTAAAATCTCTCCTGCCATTCGAGTGTCCAATCAATGTGCGCCGGAGGGTCCACAATGGATCGAAAATCTTGTTTGCTGGCATGATACGGCCGTGCCGCTTGCTGGGGATGGAATTGCAAGTGCGCAGCCAAAATGCAACCGAACCATTTTTGCGCGACATTGCCTAGCGAAACCCTTCAATGTGATTCCATGATCGCTCGTGATTGTGGAAAGCAATTGACTTTCACTTGTCCAACAAACAGTGTTCGCAGCATTCAACAGATGACCCACCTGCGACAACTCGCATCAACCTGTCCAACAGTTTCCCTACTTCCATGGCCGAGCGTGCAAAAAGCAAAATGTCATCTGCAAATCGTCGACGAGATGCGGCATACGGCAGACGTGTGGAAGAACATTTGGTGACTACGCACTTGCTCTCAGACAAACTTTCCAGCGCAAACGTGCCAATTTGGATTGTCGGCCTGGACTTGTCGAAGGCTTTCGACCGAGTACATTGGCCAGCACTATGGCGCGCTCTTTCAGAACAAGGCCTTTCAGAACATATGATTTGGATGATCCAAAATTTATATCGAGACTAACAGGGGCAAGTTGTCGGCAGCAATGGTTGCAGCAGGTCTTTTGCTACACACGGTGGAATGCGACAAGGATGCGTTTTGTGTTCGGTGTTGGAAATGTGGATGGCGGATTGGCGTGATGAAATGGAACATTTGGGTTTAGATTTGCGTGATGGTGGCCGAACATTGCTGGATTTAAGGTTTGCAGACGACATTTTTATTTGGCATGGATTACCATTTTATTGGCGTACTCTTAAAAAAATTTGTTTATAACGCTGCCGCAAAGGGATTACAATTGAATGCGCAGAAGACAAAAGTCCCCAGCCCCAGATTGACCACATCAGTTTTCACAGGGAATCGAGCCACAAGTGGCTTGGATGCATGTTGACGACGTTAACAGTACAGACCACGACATGTGATGGTGAGTGTCGACTGCAGGCTGCGGCAAGAGCTTCCAATGCAAACACGTGGATCCTCTGTGACCCAAAGGTTCCGATTTCCGATCGCTCAGCAAATCGAATATTTTGCTCGAGTCATTTCTCCCATTGCATGTTTTGCAGCAGGACACCGAACTGTATACGCAATGACCTACACAAAATGGATGTTGCATATCATATCGCCGACTTCTCCGGTCAGTGGTCGGGCCTCCTCGCAACATGGCTTGGACATTGCCATGGTATGAAGTTCTTCACATTTGGAATGAACGCGTTCCGGTATTCACTTTGCAGGCAGCATCCAAATAATGGTCGGAACATTTCGCAACACTACCTGGGCATCGTTGGACCAAAAGAGTATGAGCTTGGCAACCAGCAGGGCATAAACGCGTTGGCCGGCCACAATACTGTTGGGATACTATGCTAACAAATTTCTGTCGGTTGAGGGGCCTAGCTTCATGGGAAGAAATTGCTACAGATGCAGACTTCTGGAATTCGGTGCTGCCCGAATTTCTCGCATTCAATTTTATGTGATTTGTATATATGGAGTTGGGATTACATTTGTTCTTTTTACCCCTGTGCCTGAAACAGGTTGCCCAATGTGGCATGCAGGGTTGACCTTCACCTTAACCATATTTCGCATCCTTTGCATTCCAAGTGTTGCTCTATGCGGATGTGCCGCTCATGCAACATGTCATGCCATGGTCGGTTCCAATTGATATCCGGTGGTGGTCCAACCATGCGCCGTAGCAATTTCCGGCAATGTGCATCCAGTTTTTTTTAACTCACCCACATACATTTTCATCAAAGATCTGGGGGGACGCTTTTTGTGTTACTTGCTAGTGTAATTGTGGATAAAAAATTAAAACCATACACAACATGGAAACCTGTAGCAATCCAGATATCAAGCTGCACATTTTTTGCGGGCATGCAATGGGCGCAGACATCTGGCGGCCAACCACACATCACATAGCGAAGTGGGGCTTGTAGACGAAGCGAACTGCACAGTTCTTCTTGCAAACCTATAGCTGTTGTAGCCAGCGATGCAGGCAACAGTACGAGCATGGCGCCACAGGCGGCATGAACACTGGACTCAAACAAGGTGCGAAGGAGATCTAAACGAGGTGCAACGGCACACCCACATTTGAGACGAAATCTAATTAAGAACACCTACCCAATAGGAAAAAGGGCTGAAAAAACAAAAAACAAAACGAGATCAAACACTACCCAAAACGAATCCTAGCCCTTTCAAAATCATATAGGTCCGTGCATGAAAACTTGCCACTGACGGGTACTCATGTCTGATTTCAGTTGGCGAAATGTAGCCCCATTGAAATGCATTTTCTTTTTTGCAAAACCTTTGTCAGACATTGTATGCACCTTCAAATGTGTTGGCGTGTGTCTTGGGCAGTTGTGTGCCTTCAATTTTTTTTTTTTGGGAACCAAAAAATACATGGAACATCTTGCAAACACGTGTTGCATGTTTGCATGTGCCATGTCATGTCCTCAAACTTCTCGTTCTGCAACTAGTCACTGCAAATGCCACGTTTTTTTTTAAAATCATCAAAGGTAGGGCGACAAAATCATACAAACGCTGCGATTGTGACAATTGGGCGCATTTTATGTTTGAGCGCACCTCCAAATTCCCTTTGCGATTTCCTCATCAAAAAAAATGTCACGCAACATGCGTACATACAAAAAAAACCTTTGTGCCCCGAATCATCTTTGAAACCAGCGATGCCGGTTCGCACGCGTCACCGCAGCAAACCCATGCGCGGGATCGCACGTCCACGTGCTATATTCGCATGTAAAATGATCATGAATGATCATGAAGCAATTCGCAATTCTGGAAACAACTTGCCTAAAAACATTTAAAACACAATAATTTAACACGTAAATTCACGTGCGTGTGTCGTCCTTGGGCCGATGCAGATTTTTTTTGTGGATTTCACTGGTCTATCAAGAAAGTATGTCTATAATGCTGTAAATGAAATTGGTGTGCTCATTTGTTTGGAGGGTATCTACAGCCGCCCACAAAATATTTTGTGGGTAAACATGGTTTTCTCTTTTTTAGTTGTTGTATGATGTTGTATGTTTAGGGTCGCCATGCATTTTTCCGTTTCGCGTGCAAACACCTTGGGCGCAACTTCTTGCGTTCCCGTGGGTACCGATCGCACCTTTGCTGACTGTGTGTCGCGGACAGTTGCGAGTGGTTTCGTTCCTCGGACGCTGTAATTCTTAATCGGTTCTGAATAGCTCCAATGTGCATGCATGGAAACGTTTTTTGTTGCCTCACTCCTTTCTACACTGACGTGGTCTGGTTTGAACTGTTGTATTGGGCAGCGTCCAGGCCTGTGCCATGTATGTACCGGCGGTTCCGGATGTGCAGGGAGACAAGGCCAAGTCCAAGCCAGGTTCGAACGGGGACTCCCCTGGCGGCTGGGAGGCGCGGGGCCCTCGGCCAGCACATCGCTGGTGAAACATGGTGAAAAATGAGTTGTCGTCGCTGCGTGGGTAACTTGGGCTGACCACCGGTTGATCAGGGTATTGGTGAAACAAACTTTGAGACGGGCTGGGTTGGTTCGGGCCTTTGCTTGGGCCAACAACCGTAAAAAGGTTGCTTCTTGCTTCCAGCGTCCACCAACTTCGATGGCAAACGCTAGGATGTTTTTAACGAGTTTGCAACGTCGTGATTGGAGGAGTTCTGGGTTGTGCGTTCTTTTGCAGACTTGTGCAGCTCCGACATAGCGGCCTGCTCTGGCACGGGGGTTCCGGTTACACCTTGGAACGCGTATAGTCAAGTTCTAGTTGACTGCGTGGGGAAACAATAGGCGCACGCATGCGACGCATGGAGAAGAAAAAACAGGGCCGTTGCTTGTACGTGAGGCAAAGGAGGGTTAAGAATCCGCTGGCATGCCAAGCCAATTCTACACATGCAGGGTCCCAAACCTCGCAAAAATTGCAAAATCCCAATTCCAAGTTCCACAATCAAAAACAAAATCCAAGCCAGTGAAGTCTGCAAACAAAGAACGGATACATATACTCGTCAAAAATCCAAGATCCAAAATCCAGAAACCATCAGAATCCCAGACCCAAAATCCAAGCGAAGCTGCGCAAAAAGAACGGCTATACATAGTCGTTCCAATAAATTCAACATGCAAAATCCTACCTAAAATGATTTGGATTTTGGAGTGCGTAATTTTGGAATGTTGGTTTTCGGTGACGGTGGTTCAGGGGTCAGAGGCTTGATTCCCCAGGGCCCCATCGAATCGAACATCTTGGTGATATGATGTTTGCCTGCTCATTGTGGGCTGTCTCCTTGTTTTGCTGTTTTGCACCTGCGTTTCCTTCACGATCCGGAGTTTTGGCTGGGGGTGCAACGTTTCGTGGACGGCACGATTTCCACATCAATCACTTCGGAGGAACTTGCGGTAAACATGAGTAAACCTTCTCAAAGTCTCCACTCAAATCTTCAACTTCGCACCTTCTGCTTGTGCCCCCGCAGTAGTGGATGCTTTGTTGTATTTGTCAAATTTGTCCAGTGCCTTTGATCTTGGTTTCTTAGGATTGTTTGCCTGAATCGCAATTTTTGGTTACCGTGACGGATGGCGGCCCTGGTATTGCGACGGGAATCGGCCGCCGCCGTGCCACCAGAGAGCAAGCACCAACATCACCACTGACCAAAGGGCTTCACTTCAAGCAAATAAGTGATGTTGATTTTTTGGTGAATTGTTTGGGGAACGGAATTAAAAATATAACGCTGCTCGCCGGTTCACTTTTGTTGTTGCATTTTTCGGAGGTTGCACTTTCGCTGATCCTGTCGCACCCTTTTTGATCGTCCTCGTCCGGCATGCGAACTCCAGTCGTTTTCAGTTGGTGGTATGAGTGATCCTACATGGGTCTTGGATGGAGCTCAAATTCAAGCCAGTCCATAGATCCGTGTTTTTTTCTAACAACAGCTACAAGAGGTCTGATGCTGGAGCTTGTCAACTTCAAAATTTTGATCACAGGATGCCTAAAATTGTTCACCGTTGAAGGTGCGTTTCGGCCGAGAGGTTGTCTCCGTTCGCTGCATACACCGCTGATGCTAACGTTGGGCAAACATGGTTGAATTTGGCAGCCGCGCTTACAAAGTCGTGTGAAGCCGCGCCGGTGAAAACAGCGGAACAACTGGATGGATGTGGATATTCCGGTACGAAAACGGGACCAGAGTTCTCGTTGTTGTTAAAATGTAGCGAGAAATTCCACAACAGGCTGCGCAAAAGTTGGTTAGCACCAAACTTTGCCGAATCCGTGTGGGAGATTAACGCCAATGACGGCAAACGCTGCAGTGCTCCCTCTTCAAAACGGGCTCGTGCCCATGGGAGGGGCACAACTCAATTGTCGGAACTCTGCTTCAGGCAACAAGTGCCAAAGGTTCTTCATTCAGCTACACATTTTGAACCCCAAGTCGTTCCTTTTCATTCCTTTTCCACACATGTGACGCTGTGAGGTGCTGGAATTGGATCCTTGACCTTTTTCGCAGGCAGGAGATGCCAGCATTCATTATATGCACACATGAAAGTTTTGGCTTTGACCCAAGGATTTATGGATTTACCAATATTGGATCTACTTCTCGCCATCGCACCGCACCAATTGCTTTTACATTCCATTGCGGGCGCTGCATCGCCACGAAACGGATTGATGGTGGCGCGACGCTTTTGACTTGAGTGCTGGGTATGACGACATTAGATGACATTAGATGGTGAATAGCCTGAAATAGATAGTACACCTGAGGAATAACCTGAAACGGATTTGGAACCACAAGGCGTAGAGAACATTTGCCAAACGCTGCCCATCGATTGTCAAAGCTCGCGGTCCGCATCTACAAATATCTCTGATAGAACCGGTGAAATCTATAACGCGACCCGTCCGACGCTGTCAAAGATTCTTGGTTCCCTGATGCACATATGGGATGCGGTGGACTTTGGATGGTTGGACCCTTGCAAATTTTCAGACCAACCTGCTTGCAAATGCCTAAGGTGCGTGTGCACCACTCCTCACACGCATAGCGGGACTTCCATTTGCAGGTCATGTTCTTGACATTTTGTCTTGTCAATATATCGTGGAGGCCGTTTTCAAGTGTCTGTTGATACTGTTGTCCTTTTCAATGTGGCAACATTGGCGAAACACCTGTGCATATAGGATGCATTCTGTATTTGCTTGCCAGTTTGAAGCGGTTGAACGTACACAATGGGCCACGATAAACTCTCGGATGCCGATACGGGAGGGCGCATTCTTGCTGGTTGTAGAAACGCTTCCAGATGTCGGTACAAAATCATCAAAGCTGCCGTCCTTTTAAACTCATCTCAAATATCTCAAATCAACAGCGACTTGCACCATCTTTGGCACCAAACGCTCACATTAACAAGGCAAGGGCATAGCATTTCTAGCCACGCCCTTGTATGCGCTGACTTTGGCGCTATCAGCATTCCCTTTGCATGCCGACATTTAAGTCCCGAATCCCAAAGGGTGGGTCCATAACGCGGTGGTTCAACCGCAGACTCCGACAGCACTGTCGAAGCAACCTAAACGATGCCATCACTCTCACTGGAACTACTTTCTGAGTCCTGCAGACAACAGGAAATATTTCGGCAATTGGTTTGAAACCTGCAAAAAACAGAACCTGCAGCCTGCAGAAAAGACGTGTTCTTTAACAACATGGGACTCAGGGGTCACTCCAACCTGACAAGCAATTCTCATTCGTTGGAATCTGGGATGCCCAAGGGGACGCTTGCAGAAGCGCTCGGTGCAAAAGACCTCATCGCTGGCAGGCATCAATGGCAGGGTGAAGTTGCCAAGGGTGAAGCTCTGCACGGTGGCACGACTTGGTAGCTGACAATCCCTACAATCAACAAACAACATAAACCCGCATAGAAGAGAAAGGTACCTCGGAAAACATCACGGGGAATCCGGTAAGGAACCCAACCAAAAACACGCAAAGAAAAGGTGAAGCCGGCCAACTCTTTCAACGCCCAAGGATTGCCATAATATATTCTTCACTTCATCCCATTGAGACATCGACTGATGAGCTGAGAGTCTCCTCCCAAAGCACTCGGGCTTATCATAACCTAAAAAGCTTGGGATGATCGCCAATCCTGTCCAAATCTTCTGACAGTTCGTGACCCAACACTGAGTGCCCCAGCAAGCTTCTTCTCTACATGGATACTTGAAGCTGGAAATCTGAAACAATCATCAACCAGTGTCAGTTTCCAGCAAAATCAACTCAAACTAATATCAGATTTGCACCCAAATACACAATGCCTCAAGCCAATGTCCAGTAGGATGCTCTCCCCTTTCTTCAGTGGTTCCTTGAAAAACCACACTTCAGCCCTACAACTGCATCAACTGCAACTCTCATCCACATCCCCCTTAGACTTGGTACATCTAATTGGCCAACTCGCTTGAGAAGTCCAGGCAAGGCAGCTGGCCTGGTCGTCGATTTGCGATTTGCTGACCATCCATCCAACGAAACCTCGTCCTGTCGTTCCTGTGTCGTTCCGCCTCATCCATTCTACAAAGCGTTGATTCTTCACTCCATCAGCAGGAGAGATGACCTTGAGAAAACCGCACGGTTGGAAAAACATCACTGGGCGGATTTGAGTGTTAGTTTTTGGACTTATCAAGCCAAGAGCAAAATATGTTCTATAGCATCTTACTTACATTACATTATTATATTCAGGAGTATATTGTATACCTTAGTATTAACCTCTATAATACATACAATTAAAATATACTGTACTAGTACCTATCTTCTAGTCCTGTGCCAAAAAACACCCATGCCTCCGGATATCGCATGTAGAGCCAATCCTCAGGTCTTGTAAGATGTTTGGAATCCAACTCAGCGGGTCCATCTCCAGTAGTCCATTGAGTCCATCGAGCTGAGATGTGATCAACCTTCTCAATGTTAGGATAGCCAAGTGGATTCTTCATCCTTCAAAATCTGAAAGTTTCGCTGAAAGGAAAGTCACACCACATAAACCATAGAGAAATAAATAACACCATTTACAAGAAAACATGCGATATTTGATGCATCTGTTTGTCCTTTGCACATCATATGGTGAAGCAATCGAATCTTCGTTGATCGACAAGTCCTGAAAAAAATCAACAAAAATGATGGGGCAGCAATTTGTCAATGCACAAGTTGCGTCCTTCAAGTCACCAGCTCTTCGGAGCCTAAAGGTATCGTTGAAGAAGCTGATCGCCTGGCAACCCCTCCCCACCTGTCAAAGGTTATGGAAAAATCCCGAAAAAAATCCCTCGCATTTTGTAAAGCATAATTAATGCATGAATTCCGAAGCATACTGTTCAATGCTTCCATGATATTGATTTGATGATATCATCTTGATATCTTACGACGTCTTACGGCTGATATCATGGTATTAATTATCAATCTCTAAGAGCGCCATGGGTGCCTGTAGACCACATGGATCCAGCAAGCCCCGACTGGAGATCCGCGTCGCCTCCACCGGGCAGTGCCTCAACCCAGCGCGGCCGGTGCCACGAACCCGGGAGACCCGGACACCGGTCGACCGGACACACCGAGGTAGCTGACTTTCGGAGCTCTTCGCCATCCAGAAATTGACCTCAACAAATGTGGGGTTGAATAGATTCGACCCAACGGACCCAATGATGGATCAAACATTTGAAAACAAAACTCAAATCTCAATAGATAATGGGACAGTTGCAAATGATGTCCAAGATACCTATGAGCTGTGGCCATGCCCCTTTCCTGCTTCCTGGTCAGCAAAGACGTGAGAAACTCACGTACAACCATTTTACTTCAGTTTTCTCATGCAGCCAAATCTCCAGTTTCGGGCTCTAAGTTCAATATTTTGAGAGCTAATCTGACAAAGCAACTGTGATGCCAATCCAGCCTGATTGGATGTAGTTGGGATAGTTTTGGTAAAACCTGAGCATTCTTTAACTTCAACAACCTAAACCCATGCCATGGAAAAGACATCACAGCTTTGTTTTGCCGAAGGAACGGATCCAACTGGTACATTAACTCAACTGGAGCTGGCATATCCTCAACCCAAACATGTCATGTTGAATGAAGGTTGTTCCTTCTTTTGCAGGAAAAACAAGAAACTCTGGTCAGATTCGTCCTCAGGTACAACCACTTCAATGGAGCAAGAGCTGTCTCGGCAACGTGCTTCAAGGACCTCAGAGTATGTACAAAGCATAGCACCTTCGAAGTCCTTCTGCTTGATTGTCATATGCACCAAGCCATGCGCAAAAGTTGCAACCCACATGCCCCTAGTATTGGAAGTAAGAACACCTGTGGCTAGGGAAATATTACAGTAAAAACTCCGAGTTTCACGAAATTCAGTGGAGCCTACCTTTTTTCGAGGTTTCGGGATTGGGCAAATGGATTGGGCAAATGGATTTGCCCAATCAACGGGCGGTGATGCAGGAATAGACAAATGGGAGGAAAAATCAATGGAAACAACATAAAACACATCACCCAAAGAACCTATAGCAAAAACGGCCAAATAGCCTTCATTGATGTGAATCTTTGTTTCAAAACCCCCGGGGAAGCTGAATCCAACCTCCAGACATGCAAGGTAAGACGGGCTTCCGACGGCTTTCTTGGGATGTACACCAGGCCGAGAGATCGAGGAGTTGTAGTGAATCGAGACCTGCTGTCCAACTATGGTTATGGTTTGCCCAGATTTGCAACAACAAATAAAATGCCAAAAAACGTCAAGGTACATTCAGCTCAACAACTCTGGATGACATATCTCTAAGACAAATCAACAACAAATCCATACAAATCGTGCAGGATTTGTCCTCCAATGTTGAAAAGATTGAGTTCGCCTGGACTGCTGTCTGTCCGATTTGGCTGGAAAGTAGGCTGAGCAACAGCAAGATGATGCCAACCACAAAGGCAGCTACCATGACCTGCTTCAAGTCACTCTGAGATCTGCATGCGCTGAATTGCTGAATGCACCGATTTTCACAAACCTGATGAAAAATCTGATGGAAACATCTACAAACTTCTCAGACCCTGCTTCGGGGTGTGCCTTCGTTGCATTCCACTCCACTTGAATGTGAGGAATTTTTTGCTGCGCAAAAGATGAACCTCGTGGCCAACCACAAGCGAAGCTACATCTTCGGCCCTCTGGGATCTGAGCCAATGGACTGTCTGGATAGTTGGTAGCCACCACCTCAGTGAAAAGAACTATTCAAACGGATAAAAAAATTGCATGCTGACCTATATATATATATATACATACATACATATATATCATATATATATATATATACTTTTGGACCAATGAAAATCCCTAAGAAATATCCCACTTCTACCCAACCCCCATCAAAGGTGCTGTATTTGAATCACCGTTTCCAGCCTCAGGAGCTTGTGAATCTTCAGAGCTTGAGTTTGAGTCCAAATGGTCATGAGTCCAACTCCTGGTGGGCCAAAGGGGCATCGTTTGTAAATTAAAAAAAACCTTACACTCCGGGATCAAATAACATAGCTGGCTGGAATCCATGGACCAAACTTGAAGATGTATTTCTTGCAAAAAATCTTGGATTCTCCATTGCTACTGTTGATGGTTCAGAAATCCTGCACCACCTGGGATGTATCAAACCCTATAAATAATGGGATAAACTACCAACCTCAACTGGTTAGGTGGATTTCTGAACCATCAACAGTAGCAATGGAAAATCCCCCATCTTTTTGTAGGAAATACATCTTCAAGTTTGGTCCATGGATTCCAGCCAGCTATGTTATTTGATCCCGGAGTGTAGATATGACATTCCATCGAAATCCTGATTGGTTGATAGGGATCCATTTTTTGAATGGCTTATTATGTATAATCCCTATGTTTCAATGGATTATACATAGTTTGATCCCCTGTATAGAGCAAATAACAGGGGTTTTCACTGGTCACTGCTCAAATGTTGAGCCCGTTCAGAGATGGCTGATTGGATGTAATGGGTTTTTAGAGTCTTGACGTATTTGTTCATACTACAATGTTAATATACTCTTATATGGTGGTTTCCTAAAATGGTGGTACCCCAAAATGATTTGGGGGTACCCCTATTTTAAGAAACAACCGTATAATGATTTTGTATCTTCCCTTTTGAATGTCGATATGCTTGTTTGTATTTTGTATACCAAAAACGTCGTTTATTTGTTGTATCTGGCCAAAGAAAAACAGGCAGGTCTGACTTCCAACTCCAGGTCTGATATGCATATGTCTCATGTCACCCACCAAAAACCCACCAAAAAGGCGATTAGTCTCCAAGTCTCCAAGTCTCCTTGTGGTGTCTTGCGCATCTGCTTCAATCAATGACAAATCCCCAGCCGTTGGATGCGGATTTACAAAATCTCTCAAATGCCTTGGTTCACCTCCTGGATGAGCAAAGTCATATCCAGACCTGAATTCGGCTGCCCATTTCGTTGTGGATGCTGTTTGTTGGTGCAGTTGTCACTTGGAATTATCGTAGTACTAGTAGTACAGCACCTCACTCTCCTAAGCTTGGCACATACGACTGGTTGCTGTCTGAGTCCTGGAACAGCATCATTCATCTGAACCACACAGATTGCTTGTTGATAATTACACATGACCCCCTTCTTGTGTAACAATTACAATGTCAAGGTTTTTCGGAGCATTAAACAGGAGGCTGAAGACAAGTATCAATCAAAAATCCTACATCCCCCGAAAATGAACATGGAACTTAACAATGGAGGTTTGGTTCAAATGACTTTTCCTCTTCAATTGGGGGTGATTTTTAGGTGAAGCATGTTATTTTTTCAGGGATGTACCACTGGAATCCTTGCCGCTGGTACAACATTTGCATGAATTGGTGTCCTGGAAACAACCGGCTCTTCATCGTGGTGATCTTCCTCACTGGATGCCTCAGCCTGAGCCTGGTAGCCATACACACATGGTTATACTTATCATCCCCGGTTTTTTTTTTAACTTGTGAAATATCCAAATCATACCCATATCATGGTAGTAACCGTTATAAGTTGTTATAACTTAACATAACTTATTCAATCTTATTCACATCAGAAGCCTCTTGAAAAATTGGCTAGCCAATTCACTAAAGGCCTTCAGCTTCCACTGTTCCAGCACCACTTCAGCGCCTTTTTAGCGGTGCTAAGCTGTCCAGGGCTGTCCCACGAGCTCCATGAGGATGTTTCCGAAAATAATGGTACCCGCAAATCATCCATTTTAATAGGGTTTTCCATTCTAAACCATCCATTTGGGGTACCCCTATTTTTGGAAACACCCATGAGGTCACATGTTACAGAAACTTAGGAGCATGCGATCAGGATAGAATTCGCTCAACAAATGTGCCTGCTTTCGAGAAAAGTTGCGGAACTGAAAATTCATAGTCTCACCTACTTGGCTTGATGAGCTACGCACTGCTCACCTTGAAAACATCGATGACCATGGCGAGCGCTGGTAAGGTGATTGCACAAATCCTTGGGCATCTGAGTTGTTCAACATCATCCCATCAAGAGCTGCAGCTGGTGCTACTGTGCTACCAAGGCTCCATAGATGTGGGCTCTTTGCCATACGATCTGGCACCTTGTACATCCACGGCCTTATGATTTTCAAGGTGAGCCATCACGGGTCGCAAAACGAGACTCGGTTTCCGAACTGGAAATGCTCCGTCATCCATTCCACATTGCAGTAGATGAGCAGGAAAAACCTGGATATGTCTCAAATCACTCTTCACTGGTCTGACCTTTCCCACGCTTGCTGTTGAGAGACACATAGACCAAGAAAGAACATGCTTGTCCCGCGAGAGTGACCCAGTTCCATGTCCTGAGATCGCAAAAGGACAGCAATGTGATTGTAAAACTGTAAAACAGTGAACCGTTCAAAGTGCTCTCGGGTTCTGCTTTGTTACATCTCTTCAGTCCTTGTAACAAAAGCGGCCCTGTAGTTCATGGAGACAAGCAGAACTGTGAATACCTGACTTCAAATCAAACTCTGGTTTTGCGATAAGCAAAGATGGTATCCATACAGTCAAGTCGCTGTGGTCCCAAAGGTGTAATAGTCCCCCACATGGAGAATGGACATGTCATGGGACACCATCATCATAACCTTACCACATCAAAGGCGAGCGCTTGTGTTGCTGGGGTTGTACCTACCAAACCATCCCATCAACTCCGCAGTCTGGGCTGCCAGCGAAGCCAATCACACATGAGTGCACAGCTGCGGAAAGGAGCATTTCTATCTCAGCGAGCGCGGCTAATGCAGCTAGTGCAGCTTCCCAAATAACAATCATCCGTTGCGAAAATCCCTCAACCAACAGGTCTGTTTGAACCAGTTGGCCCCCTGACCAGCTTCGTAGCATTGAGATCCAAGCCTCAAAAAGTGTTTTACAAACAAAAGCCCTGACTGTGGGAAGCAGACAATTTTTTTCAATTTGTCAAGTTTGACATTCAATTTCTTGGAGCCCTTGCAAACTCTGGCATTTACACATCAAGGCATATCAATGCATATCAAATCTCACAACAATATCTCAGAATCATCATTCATTTTTGGGCCTTCGCGGCCGCTCACATAGAGGCGCGGATCAGCCATGACTTGTTCTTCAGTCACATCCTGCGGGATCATCCCAGTGGAACTTTGCAAATTCCACGAGAAAACGGTCACGACATGTGTTGCGAGATTCCTGATCAAACACCCCAGTTGTGATGATCGGTGCTGCCAGGACAAAATTGTAGGATGCACGGACCTTTACAACATCAAGCAGCTCAAACAGCATGAACGAGTGCATCAATATCACTTGCAACTGTTCATTTGGCAAACATGCTCAAAACAAAGTCACCGAGGGAGCAACCATATCTTCGAAAAGGCTCTGACCTGGAGTTTGTTTCCGGCAAATCAACGCACTTTCACCAACCATAGCTATCCAGATTGGGAAATCCATGGCCTGCATAGCCGGATACAAAAGTGTAGTAGAACATCAACAGGACCTGAGTCGCTTCTGTTTTTCAACCCGTCTTTTGGGGGAGCGTTGTGTTTCTTCACGTTGCTAAGTTTCAAGCCAACCTGAGCCGCATTGAGAAAGGAAACCACATGAAACTGGTGGAAACCGAAGCAGAAAGTTGTTGCTGACTTTTCGCTTTTAAATGCGGCCGTGGCTCACAGCATTCTTCCAAAAGCTGTAGATCACAAACTTGCCTAGAAAAATTCTGGCAACATTGACTGCCTGGGTTGAAATGTTTTCTGCCGTGGAGCATATCCTGAGCAAGGTACAAGCTCGCCGATAATTCCACCGTCCATGTACCAGCATCAGTCGTGCCAGATACCTGCAAAAAAAAACATGAGGCACAAAACACCATCTCGCTTGTGATGTTCCTAGTATATACATCTCACGTGTATTCACGTATCACATTAAAGTATTTGGACATGGCTGTCAATAAGTCAGGTTTCATGCCCCATGAGTCAACTCCCTTGGCGAGCCTGAACTGGGAGATGGCAAAGTCTGCAGAGTTCACGGCTTGCCTGTGCAGTTCGTCAGCCAAGCTGCAAAAAGTTCCATGTGACAAGACTTGTTTGTCATCTGACACCAGCCTTCCCTCTTTCCCAGATATGCCAACACCTACCTGCCAAAGAAATTGTTTCAACATGTTACATCCACAAAACAAATACAACCACTCAACTCATCAAACTGTTCCATGACAGCCATGACCTGAGCTTCTTGAAGCATGGGAACGTCATTGGCGCCATCACCTCATGACAATTGGCAAACCACCGTCACACAGGTCCAGCAACCCCATCTGCTGAGTTGGGCGCACCAATAGCCAAGGTCACTGGAGTGGGTGTCACGCCTTTCCTGCAAGTTTGGACAGGTCGAGTGTAGAAATATCAACTTCAACCATTAATTCATTTATCCATTATTATAACATGCAAGTTTTCAAGCAGGATGCTGTCCTGGTGGGCCGAAAAGAGTCAGTTCATCATTGATGTTTCTGCAATTATTCATAATCTAAATTTAATTGCGTGCAAAAAATATGTATTCATGCATCTAATGTGTCTTTAATCTACAAAGTCTACATACATACAAACACAAGTGACATACAAAACAATGTCCATATATGTAAGTATATATCCTGCGATTGAATGTATTCAAGGACTTCATGGCCCAAGACTTTGGAGATGTTCGCCAGTAAAAGGCCTGACCAACGTTACCATTTCGGATTTCTGCAACGGAGAGACCTCGGCCACGGCAGTTGGACGCTGAACCCCGAAATGAGACTGGACACATGACGAGGTTGCGGGGGGTCTTCTTCGCTGTTTCATCCAACCTTTTTTATACCCCGAAAAAATTCCGTGTGAGTGTACAGTGTACAGTGTGCATATATCTATATGTGTATATATATATATATAAATGCAGGTTGTGCTAAATAAAAGTTCCTAGGAACCCCCTTTCGCAAATCTTTTGCCTCCTTTTGCGGTCCCATGAGGGCTGCATTTTCCAAAATCAAGAATTCGCATCAGGAATCAAATAAATCAAATCAAAAAAACTATACAATTTTAAAACAAATCGGTTGTTGTCTGCACGAATGAACGGAAGCAACCAAAATGTCATTGCGATATGTTGCTTCTTTTCCCTTGGACCAATACCTGTGTTTTTTTCGCAGCTGTGCGAATTGGGTCGCGCAAAGCAGTCAGAGTTTTTAGACTCTGCATGTGCTAATAAACTGTTCCAGTCGTCAGACGAAATGGCATTCGGGAGATTTGTGTCACGCTCCTGCCGTTTCTGTTCACGACACCCGTCTTGCACACACTTATGGAAACAATGTTCAAGGGACATCAGGCATGGCTAAATGCAACCCATTTTGGGCAGGACGTGGCTCGGTGGATACGTCTTTCGCGCATCTTTCGCGCGCCTTTCGCGAACCTTTCGCTCGAAATCGTAAAAAAAAATGAAAAAATGAAAGGCATCTCTCATCCTGGCATGGTCATATCCATGGCAATACCAACAAACAGCTTGGTCTGACTCAATGGCAGGTAGTATTTCTTCTTTTCCTTACTTACACAACTTTGTTATAGAGTAGATACTATCTCCTATCTGGTCTTTCGCGGATCTTCCGCAAACCTTTCACCAATGTTTACATTTCTCGAAAGGTACCTTTCGCGCTAGTCTGGCAAATCTATGCCTGTGGACCTCGATCATATAAAACCTTTCATGGGTTTCTGCACGGCGGGGTGGGACGAAATCCAAATCCATCGAGTCATACCCTTGGGGAAATATCCCTACCCCAAATTCCCGGGATGCCTGTCACAGGATCCAAAATCCAGGGAATTCCCTTCTTCAGAATCTGAGGAAGCAGCACGACAAGCAATGACCACAGAACATAGAACTGCCACCTTCAGGGTTAATGAAAACCAGAGGTTTTTTGCCATTCAAAAATGACTGGCCTGACCCGTCATAACCGAGAGATTCGCCTCCAAGAAGCGATCTTGATATCTACCCTTGGATGGTGACTTTGACTTCCCAAAGCTCCTGAAACAAGAAAGGTGTGTCAGATTTTAAATCGGGAAGTCCCGGGTCCCCCAAAACAACAGCAATTTGCACCGCACGCCTCTGACTCTCAACACTCTTGCGCATGATTTCCTGAGCAGAAAGGTATCCTTGCCCTCTCACTATGTGCCAACAAAAGTATCCCTGCCTCTAAAGCACGACCGGTGACGATCAAGGCCACCGTCATTCTGTTATTGGAAGCCTCCAATCAAAGCGTCAACTTCACTTCTTCATACGTCCAAGCTCAGAGCACTAAGAGTCTTGCCTGCAAAGCATGCTCACGCACATGTTCGAGCTCGTCCTAAACAAATCCCAAACTGACAAATAGCTCATGTAAAATCAAATCACTAGAATGATGGGCTCTGTCCTTGAAAGTACTTCGATCCGCATCCAGCGTCAGGATTTCCATGCTAGGACCTTACATAATACCCTTGTTGGAGCAAAGGAAAAGAAACTGATATAAACATGATATAAACTGATGTCTGAGTCCGCAACTGAGAACACGAGTGCTAAAGCCAATGTTCTTGGCAGTTTCCAATTTGTCCTTAGGCTTTGCCAAAGCTACAGAATCCACGAATCCACTCCTGATTGCATCAACCTCATGGATCCATTTCATTCCAAGCATCTCCAGTCAGAACCCAGAGTTTGATTCCAGCCTGAGCATGTTTCATCTGTACCAAACCTTCTATTGTCAAAGGTGTTGATCTTTAAATTCTCATAATTTCCCACACCAAAAATCCCAACACACTTCCCCCCAAAAAAAGTGTGCGTTTCTGGCCTGCCGGATCTTAACGATGGCATCTTCTACACCAACCTGTCACGGATTTTTTTTCACCGGGCTTTTCAACGGCTTCCAACGGGTTTTTTAACGGCCGGCTTTCCCGGAGCCCACTCCTGCAGCTTATCCTCGATACCGGTGATTCCAAGGATTTCCAAGGACCTGCGGGGTCAAACCAAAAAAAAACAGCAGAACTGAAAAGGTGGCCCATGTCGTGAAAAATGCCCATCAGTTGTAGATATATCTATATCTATGATCTATATGTATCTGTTTTATGAAAATTGTTGGCCTCACTGCTGTTTTGAAGAACAAAAAGAAGAGTTAATAATTGTATGGGTTTCCTACTAAAAATGATCATTTTGGGGTGTTTTGGGGGTACCACATTTAAGGAAACCCCCATATGAATGATATGATGATCATTTTCAATCTTTTTAACCGTACCGGGTTACCGTGTACCTCTCAATCTTGCCGGCCACCTTCGCCAGGGCACTTTCTCTGTCCTTTCCCGGCATAGGGGTCCAGCTTGTTTTCTTTGTTTCCACCCTATGACACCTGTAACCAACATCTGCTCCTGCATAGAGGTCTGAGCTCGTGAGTAGTCCTCCATCCATTGTTGGAACTCAGGCTCCGGGATGAATCTCCTCCAACCATCGGCTGGTTGGTTTTAAGCATCCAGTTTTTTGCTTCAAAAAAAGTTCCGCCATCTTTTTTTGGGGTGGCCTGTCCTGCCCATCACCAAAGTCCTTAAGCCCTGTTTGGCAAAAGTATGCAAATCCTCCTGTGCAAATCAAGAGCATCTAATCTGCCTTTTCTTTCGGCAGCTGCAAGCAAGCTGTGTCACTTTGGTAAGGAAACACTTCAACCTCACTTTCGAGTTTTTGCACTTGGTTGAAATACAATCTTTCAGCACACTCCCAATGTCCTCAGGAAACATATGCGCTTCGCTGGCCAATTGTTGCATGACATCATCAGCCCCCTTGACAAGGAGAACCACCTGTAGTGTGGTGTCATCCAAAAACGTTGGATGATAAATCTGAGCTGAGCCTCCCCAGATGGTCTTCGCACCAGGACTGATTGACGCTTCCTGAAACATGCGGAACAGTTTGGTATTCAAGCAAGGAAAGCGGATCATCTTCGATAAGCATAGCCCTTGCCTTGCAGAAGTGAATGCATTGAGAGCCTCTCATATGGGAACATGGTGGATGACAGGATGACAAGTCGAATTCTTGACAAGCAAAGTTGTTTCTTTGTCATTGTGATCTCAAACGTATCAATTCTCCTTTGCGCATGAAACATATGGGACGTAAAAAAAGCACAGCAAACAAAAGGATCGTCAACAACATGTCAAAATTCTTTGTGCATGAATTGCATAAACAAGACGTTCAATAAAGTTTTGCACAAGTTTGAACCCTCACAAGATTTCCCATCCATTTTTGTATCCAACAAGTTTATAAACATATATAATTTCATATAATTTCTACTTCAAATCTTTGAAGTTATTTACAATATTTTACAATTACCCAAATTCTGTCCCAGGCTCCAGAAGTTCGTAGGTGAGGCAATTCTTGTCTGTCAGCTCAACTGTGAGACCTTCGTTGCTGCGGCCTGTGAAGCACCAGCCTAACTTCGCCACTGCCTGTGGCGATGGGCGAATCATGCTGGGCGACTTGTGGATGTCGTGGCGGTGGTGCGTTTTCGTGGCGTTTTTTGTTTCGGCTGCCTCAACCAAAGCACCTTCATCTGGACTTTCTGCCTGAAAGCTGAAAGTAAAAAACATCTTGTCATTTGGGTGGAACCTTGAACCTTGGGTTCTTCAATTAAATGTTCGACAAAAGAAAATAAACACCGCAGCCAGGACCAGCGCCTCATACTTTAACTTTCCAGTTCTGTCTTTGGTCGACACCACCGTGTGGGAAACACTGAGAACCTCCATGACCGCATCGATGGCAGCCGCTTTTTCAGGATTCAACCTGAGCACCAAACAACGGTTTGGAAAAATAAGTGTTGGTAAGCAGAAAGCTGACCTGGCACGCAGTAGAGCCGATTTGCCTTGAAATCCACTCT
This sequence comes from Breviolum minutum Mf 1.05b.01, assembly GCA_000507305.1. Lineage (NCBI taxonomy): Eukaryota > Dinophyceae > Suessiales > Symbiodiniaceae > Breviolum > Breviolum minutum. Next base: position 69,570 of record DF240061.1, on the reverse strand, counting down.
CCTGGTTGCAAGACTTCACGTAACTGGTTGTTCTCGTGCTCACTTCATTATATCGATGACCCTACAAAAGATGAAACAAAGAAATCTTCACCATACTGTTGGCTCCTCTCCCGTCTCGCCATATATCTCTCCTGACGCGAAAAGCTTCGAAGTGAAGTGTGAGGACTTGAATGGTCTGGGAAAAGGATCTGTTTTAGTATGAATCAATGAATTTCAACTGCACTGACATTATCTTGGCTCTGGATCAAACATGATCAAACCATTCATCCCTGCTTCACATACCCAAGACCTTTTCAGAGGAAATTCCTTGTCAATGTCGCTTTTTTTCCGAAGTATCTAGAATGGGTAAATGTACCGATTTATCTTTGAAGTGCCATGAGCACGGATGAACTAGGATCATATTGATCACCATCCAAATTCTGTCTCCCAAACTGCCTTGGCAAAAAAAACAATTACAACCAACCAATCAACAGCTGAATTTTGGACACTGGAAGTGCTAAGATGTTTGAATCCATGGCTTCATTGCATATCATCAAATTGGCCTCCCGAAAAGTCATGGCCTGCAATGGACATACGCTTCAGCTCCATGACATTCTGCGTCAATCTGGCAATGGGAATCACCACAGGCCATTGGTGCGAGATCCATCCAAATTTCTGAAAAAAAACAACCAAAAACCAAAACAAGCAGGCCGGAATCACGTCCCCGTTTTGTCGGAGAAAACATAAGAGACTTGACCTAGCTCGTGACACAAGTTCCTTAGATTTTACCAGGATGTCATGGATGGAGATCCGTGATGTCAACTCCTTACCGTAGATCTGTCAACTCCAAGGCACGTTGTGCGAGCATTCGCTGGAGTGTCTTGTGCCTTTAAACGTTAAACACCAACGGCAAAACATGAAAAAAAAAACAAAATATACTTGAACCAAGGCCTGGTCATACATCTTCAGGTCATTCTTAATGAAATAAGCCTCCCAAGTTGGTTGAATACTCAGTTAAGGTCATGTTTCCAACTGCAAACAGCTCGCGCCTGGGCCGCGTTGCAGACCTCCATGGTAAAATACAGCGAGATAGGCATCAAGTTGGAGTATAACCTTGACGACTTTTTTCTCAAAAAATCTGATCTCAACACTTCAAGAGAGATGTTTCACAGGAACAAAATTCTTCACGAAAATATACGAAAATTCTGGAAACCATAATTTTGGTGAAGATTCTGTTGGAATCCTGGTGAAATTTTGGTGAAAATGTCATCCTTGCGAATCATTCACCAAACTTTCGGAAGCCACAACAAAAACTTTCCTACAAGTCCTGAAGTCAAACTTGTTTTTTCTTTGATAGTCAAGGGGCACGAAGAAAGTGAGCCAATATCCAATAAACTCGGGCAAAAGGATTGATTGAAACTGTCCCGCAGGGAACAAGTACCATAAGCTCAAAAATCGTTCTTTGGTGACCAAGTAAAGGATATCACTAATCAAAGCCATAATGCATTGGGCACCTACCACCACCAACATGGAGCGGTTAATCACCTTCTCAATGTTGGGATATTTTGCTTTGGCTGCCCTGGAATTCATAACCATCCGGGTCTCAGCACCAGTATAAACCACCAATCCCAGGATCCAAGAGGTGTTCTTCAAAAGTGTACCACGGAGCAACAAATGCTTCGCATCCAAAGCTTCTTGAAGATGATCCAATTGATCCATCGAGACAACCCGACCCTTGAAACTATGAATGGATTTTTGTGGAGCTTCCGCTATCACTTGACCTCTTAAAGAAGACAAGTTTGCGACTGCTTGATCCAATAAGGGCTGGTCAGTTGTAGCATATCGCAACTGTTGTTGTGTACATTTCACAGATTCTTTCAATTTCAGATTGCTTTCCCCATCCAAATTTGCGGTGTCCACATAGCATCCACCAGTTTGACTCGATGAGGCCAGTGGGAGCAGATCTGCTGGAAATTCACATTCTCCTTCAATGATGAGGATGTCTCCCACTGTGACGTCAGCCCACCTGAACAAAGTGAACAAGGAGGTATGATAGGTATGCAGGCATGCGATCATGAAGCATTCTAACAAGATGATTACATCCTGATAGTGCGTTTGAAATCATTGAGGCGAGTTTGAGGATAGTTGAAACATGTGACAGAAACACCTTTGTGAACAACTGCTAGAAAAAGAGCGCTTTCAAAGGACGCCTGACATCTTCCGAAGAACACTTGCCATCAGCGCTGCACACGCGGTGTGCAATCTGGCTGTTGGTATGAGCATCTGCGTCATGACGTCGCTTGTCATCTAAAGCTGCAATAACTGCCGAAGCAGTCATCATAATGACCAGGGCAAGAAATGTAGAGTAGAATTGGATAAAACCATGGAATAAAGGTGTGTAGTTTCCTTGGGTTTTTTACAAACTCATGGCAAGAAACTCTCTGCGCATCATGCGCGGAGAGTCGGGGGATTCTTGTTCATTTTGATTTATGTGTTGCATATTATATAAATATACAATAATATACATAATTATTATACAAATGTCTCCAACAAATGGAAACAATTCTCACATCTTCCCACGAAAGTTTTTTAAATCAACTTTCAGACGTCTTTTTGTTCCAACAAAAAATCACAACATCAAACATCAGCTGAGCCACCGATAAACATGATGAAGGAAATAAGGAGAAAATAGCTGTTCGCCGCCTTGTGCAGCTGTTCCCAAATATTCTTGGGTACCTGGGTGTGGGAACTTCTGAGTTCCCATAGGTCACGCATGGGGGGCTGAGCGGCTGAACTCGAATCTGAGCTTCAAACAAAAGTTAAAATGGTGTATTTCGACGTGATCACCCGATTGTTGGGATAAACGCCAACCAATTCCTCTGTGGTTTGTGGAGATCCAAAAAAAAAATCTTGCCATTTTGACACCGATTCAGAATAATCCTTGATGACCTTTTGATGACCTCATGTCTTTGATGCAAAAAAAAACGAATCTTAAAACTGAAGATTCGACAACCAAATGCTCCTCCCGATCTTTGTGGGTGAGGACTGGAAATGGAATCTCACGTTCTCGGAGTTTTTCTTCGCTACCGAAGGAAAAATCCTTGGAGTTTTTTTTCAACAGAGTCCAACAATGTCCGGTGAAACAAAGGTCAAAATGCCATTTCTTCAGCAGAAAAAAAACTGAGACTCTGTCCCGAGTTAACCGCTGCATTTTCTTGGGAGTTTTTGTTCAATCTGCAATCGGAACAGCGCGGCGACAAATGAAGCAGTGCATTCAAAGCACATGTGGGATAAAGCACCTAAAACGACCGACAGTACGTGTCTTCCCTTTGTGAGAAATCATTGCATATCATGACAGTACATACACTGTAAGGAAAATCAAAAAAGCTGCGCAAGTCCTGCAGGCATTTGTTGATCTAACATGATTCAACTCTGAGTCACAAAGGGATCTGTTGGATCCATATTCATTTGCACCCTTAATCTAGCAAAATGGCGTTTCAGGTTTCAGTGTTTAAGCTTGTATCCAAGTACAGCAAGCTTGGCTGTCTTTAGCCAAAATTTGAAGGCAACATTGGCACAATTGCGGGAAAAGCATGCCTTCACTGACAAACAAGAGCTGCAGTGTCACTTTCAAGTGTAATTATGTGCGTGTCTCTTAGATCAAGCAATGCCATCAATTGCAAACCTTCACACTTTTCCTGCTAGGAATCTTCACGTAGCGGAAAGGCGGAAAGCAGACGAACTGCTTTTCAACTGGTCGATTGATTCATGGTGATTCGAGCACCGTGTTGTGGTCTGATGAATCAGGAACCCTGTCCTCGGGAAGCTCATGTTGATCATGTTGCTCTCCCGTTTTGGACCGGCGAAAGCAGAACCGTATTCTTGATCGCCCTTCACATCACCGCCTTTGGATCGTGGTTTCTTCCAGCCCATCACTGGAGCACTGACGTGAAAACGAAGACCCTGGAACCAAGATCAACTCCGACCAAATCCGACCACATCATCACTCTGCATCTCCACCAGCATGTCTTCAAAGTCTTCACTTTGATAGTCACCTGGCAACTGCTGAAGATTTAAGGCAACAGCAAAGGATGGGCATGCCGGCCTTTTTTAAGGATTCATATCACCATCCGCCAAAAATTCCCACAATTCCCAGGATGAAGGTTCACGGGGGGAGAGTTGAGAACTGGCTGACCATCCTGAAAAATCAGGGGCCTTCAACACAGGCCTTCAGCATCTTTGCACGATCCTTATCAACAAAGACATATTCTTTTCCAAACAAAAAGAGACTGCCCTCAATGAGGGCATGCGACCTTTTCCAAGAAAGTCCAAAGATATGTCCAAAAGCTTAAGCTGAATCGATGACAAGAATGTGAACCCCGCACCCCTTTGATATGGGCATCTTAAAGGGCTCATAGAAACTAGTCAAGCATCAGAATCTGGGCCATAGGCTAGCACCGCATTCTCCCAGGCCTGTAAGATGTCAGAACAGGTTCCGTACGTATTGAGGTATAGGGTGAAACTTTCACGCCGTAAAAAATGGATGGATTGAAGATTTTGGAGGTGGAACATCCTGCAACACTTGTGTAAACAAATGCTTTTAAGGTTGTAGCTTGCCAAAAACATTATAAAACACCACCTTTCCAAACTGTTCATCTGATTATTAGCTTAGCTTCCTGAGTTGCCATACTCTTGGCCAAATCCTCATTCTCTGACTCCAAGGAAAGCCTTTGTGACACAGGTTGAAACTTGACACAAGGCCCATCCAACTCAGCCACTGGTAGCCGCCAAGCAACAAAAATCCCATTTGGAGCACTTTGCTTTTCAGCGTTGGACTTCCACCCAACTCGCTATCTAACAGCTCCTTGCTAGCAACTCGATGGGTGCGGACTCAAGATGACATTTTGATAGAATGAATGAATGAATAGAACTGAACATATATAGATGTAAATATGCTGGTGCTTGCAACTTAGCTATCTTTTTCAATCATTCTTATCATATCCAATCTTACAGTAGCTCCAAATAATGCCAAATATCCATCTGATTAAGTATCCTACCATGACCATTGCAGGGGGGAAGTGCCAATCAGCATGCCATTTTCATGCCCATGTGCTTCGCTCCAGCATCTCGGGCACCAAAATCTCCGAGACTTCGCCCAAATCGTCGTCGGGCGAAGCAGCAATGGCGGCCATTTGAAGTCCTTCATTCAAATCTCGAAGTTGTAAACGATTCCTGGTCCAAGATATGACAAAAATTGGTCAGACATGCCCTGGGACATGGGACATAACATGTCACCACACAATGAAAGATCCACTCAACAAACATTCCTTTAAACTATACAGTAATTCATTTTAGGAAGACACGGATGGATTTGAGGAGTCACACAAAACATCAAAAAACTGAGACACACTCACATCGTCTCAACTCTGAAAGAGTTTTCTGACCTTTGCGAATGTACCAGTTACAACATGCTGCAACGAAAGGTCTTGTTTATATGTCCGAGACTATCGATGGCTGAAAGTGGCCAGGGGAGTTTTGCACACCTGCCGTAATGCTTCCCAACATGATATATGTACAATCAACCTGCCGAAAGGAATAAAATGCAAAGACATCCCAAAACACAGACCCATTGTTCTGAACAAGGCACTGATTGCTAGTATCCTTGGCATCTTTCTCCAAGCTGCACACAGGGCATTTGCACTTGAACTTGAAAAGCCTTCTGCGGCAGAATCAACAAAAACCATCTGGAAGACTAGCCCGATGTACAAGAAAGCACAAAATCATGCCACACTAATGACCTTGAAACGTCCACAAAAGCTGCAAGTCTTGGTGGCAAGAAACAGCTCTAGAGTGGCTTGTCTTTCCTCATCCGTTTGATAAGGATCCACATAGGAGAAGCACAACTCCTGATCAAACTACCAAGTCCACTTTGACGAACTCACATATATACGAGTTGCATTTTCTCATTAACAATCGGAAAACCATTGGAAAACCTATCTTGATCATTTGATCATTGCCATCTCTTCTCTGCGACGTGTTCGGAAAAACATATTGATCCCCAATCCCGAGGATGTGCGCTTCACTTATGGTGGCCATCCTCCCCAGGTGAAATTTCTCGTAAAGCTCGCCACTCTGCATGACCATCAGCCCAAGTGCCCTGGACGTTGGGCAAGCAGCTGTGATTGAAACGGGCAGACCGTGTCAACAAACCGCCGCCTGGCGACATTGAGGCAACAAAAACTTCAGGAAATTGCACATCATTGACGTCCTGGACATGTCATGGATATGATGGCTGCCATTTAGCACTCATAACTCTAGGAAAAAGTCTTGTGAATCTTCACAACACTGCAACAAAAATCTCAGGGATTAAGTTAGTATGAACCATGCCTGTGCCCAGCTGCAAAGCATTGGTCAGAGCAACACCAGCTGCTGTTTTGGACCTTTCAGGTGTCAAGTCTTCTGGTTGAACACTTGAAAAGTATATGTCAGCTTTCAAACTCACATGTTGCCATATCATTCTATTGTACTTCCTCCGACTTACCCACATATATATATATATATATATATATTTGGAAAAACAAAATGGCTGAGAAGTGGCACCGCACCCTGGTGAATGTGAATCAGCCAGCTGCCAAAATCGCTGTTGATCTTTCTCGCTCAACTGTTCCACAGCTCTTCGAAGGTCTTCATCTAGCTGACCTGAGGGCAATGTGAGCTTCTGAAACAGTGCACCTAAGCGTAATTTAAAGTCACCTTTATGTATTCTCAAATGGACCGGATTGTAGGTTTCGCAAGGTGTTCCATACTTTGCTTCAACCTTCCTGTGTGCTTCAACTGCTTTTTTCACAATAAACATGGGATTTCTTCAACAATTTTTCAAAACAAAACAGATTCGATCCCAGTGACTGAGACTTGTTTGGTTCAGGAGTAGGTCCAAGTCTGTATCAAAGGAATCGGGCAATCCTAGCAAGGGGCGCTCTCGTAAGATGACTTCTCCAGGGCTGAGTGCAGCAGTGGCCACCTGGTGGGCATCAAGAGGTATAAACCTTTTGCTGTTTGGCAAAAGTTATCCTCCAGGGAATTAACATATCCCACCTTGGGAAAAAGAAAAATCATCTTCAAAATGCCATTTTTTTAGGGGGATATGTTAGTTCCCTGGAGGGTATCCCGTTTTTTCCATAACTTGGACATGCAAAGTTGTGAAACACTAAAAATTCACAAACCAAGCGGCAATCCCAAAGCCTTTCTCACCCAGATCCTTCACCTCGATCGAAGTCCAATTTTCATCATCTTTCACCTGCCGACAACACCCTCCAAAGTTGCTGAATTTTGAAACAGGTCCCACAATCCTGAGAGAAAAAAAACATGCGGTTTTCATAGTTTTCTGTATCTCATCATTCTCCACCCAAGATATCCCGGTTGATATCATTGAGACAAACTCGCCTTGTTTTGCACCTCAGCAGGCACAAATATTGCTTTGCTTCTCCTGGACGTCCGAAATCCTGGAAGTCCGAAATGGCACTTGGATTGTTTCGTCATCTTTAAAGGACCAAACGTAAAGATCCGCCAAGAGTTCATCAGTCTTTAGGGGTGGGTTTATTGGTGCCAAATTCGCACAAAAATGAAGTGCCACAGGAGAATCGACGATGAACCCTGAATAAATACTCTCATAGGGTTTTTTCTAGGATGGTAAACCACCAACCTCAACTGGTAGGGAAAAAACAAATTCAACGCTCAGAGATGTGATGTCCTCTTGCATTCAGGAGCGCTGTGCCCAAGGCAAGGTGAACAACTCTTAACTCCGGTGCTTTGGCTGCAAACAACGTAGCGCTGCACCCGGTTCTCCTGGCATTTGGGGTTTCCGGTCTGGAAAAAACATGCCCAGCGGAGGGGGGGAGGCTCCAAAATCATGGGAATTAGTAATTACATCTGGTTATATCTGGTTACTAAAGGGCCTTGCAAAGGAGATTTGGTCTAAGATTCATGAAGTGTTTTCACTTTACCTCAGGATTCATGATTCAAGTGTGAAGGGGCACCCTGACCTTCCCCAGGCAGAGAAGGGTTGAGGAGACTGCACGGGGAGCGGTTTCAAGACATCCATAGCTTACTATGCCAAGTTCCAGCAAATGTTTAAAGAAAATCGAATTTCCTGCCAATGTCATCCAGTATTCTGAGGCTTTTCATCATGGAAGATAATGGAACCTAGATTCACTGAGTTTTACTCTACTGGTAGCTTTCAGTCTTCATGTCCAATGGCTGCAGGTAGCAAGTGCTCACAATCCAAAGTGCCTCTCTTCACAATCTGTCATGCACTCATTTCTGCCAAGGGTTCATTCACACTTGCTACACGGTGTACAACATGGTACTTTATGCTGCAGAATATTTTCCCTCCACGTGTCTTGTTGGCTTCGCATCGGGAATCTAAAACTGCTGATCACCAGTTTGGGTGAAACGGTGAGAAATGAAACACTGATTCAGCATGAACACTCTGCCTCCGAACTGGATGGACTTGCCTCACTTTTTCTTGGGCGCTGGTGACTTCGATCTAGCTTGGTCAGTTTTTGATGTAGATTTTGATGGGGAAGGTTTTGGAGGAAAAATCTCTGTATCGAGAAGCTGTCCAAAAATATCACTTGTTGGGCCAATGGTTCCAGAGATGGAAATACTCTCCTGTGCACGGCCTGACGTCACTAAGGACTCCTTCACCATTTCTGCGCGCCTCTCTGCCAGTTGCTGCCAAGTGTTGGCATCACCTCTGCCCTGTTTGACCACACAATTGATTTGCAGTGGTGCATCAAAGATGCTCATGACTTCTAACAAATCTGGAACTACTTTCTGAACTTCAGCTGCATCTTTGAACTGCACTTCAAAAGGACCCTTCTCTTTCGGAGGAGCTTCAGGAAAGAAGTCCAGGGGTCGCACTGGGACAATGCGACCATTTTGCCTGTCAACCTTCACATTTCCACGGGCTTCGATATCACGGAGACGTTTCATGGAGTTCATCAGCGAGACCATCTGTGCATTTTCCAGTTGAACTTTCAATTCCTTCAAGCCACCAGTAGCTTTCTGCAAATGCTCTTTCAAGGCCGCCTGCTCCGAAAGGCTTTCCTGGTCAGGGTCAACTTTAAGCAAAAAAAATCTCATTCTCATTCTATTACACACGGCCCCCGATCTTGCAACTAACCTCACATCTGACATGACAAAAAAATCAACGCCGTCCTCCCGCAACTGATTTGCACGCGTGATATTGTCCTCACTCTCCCGCAAAGCCCTTTCCATCCTGTCCACCTCTGTACGTTGCTCTGCCATTTCTTGAAGTGTTTTAGACTCCAACTGGATGAAGCGCGTCTCAAGGGATTGAAGGCTTTCAGTCACTGGTGGTGTTGCAGGAGTCCAACCAAGGGATTCAAGTAAATAACCTGAGAGCCATGGAAGCATAAAGAATTGATATGTTCGAAGATACTCAGAAAGTGACACCCGGTATACCATAGTATGACAGCACTTGTTGGATCTTTCTTGAAAAACACGAGTACTCCGACCTATGAAAACCGCAAAAGAAATTTATTCAACAAGGTGCCATTCATACTCTGCATTTCTTTGGATATTGTTGCAAAGATGTTGTCCTGAAGAGCACCTTGCTGTTCAGAGGAATTCTGGAACGTTGTATAAACACCCTGTTGGAGATCTAAAAGGCTCTTGCAGTCCTTCTTCACAGACATATGTGAAGCGCTCAAGGAATCGAGTTGATCTGTTTGCTCCTTCGTAGCCTTCAGTTGCTGCTCCAGGGACTTACCCATGCTTTCTAGGCGGTGCCAGATTTTTCGTTGAGTTGCTGCAAGACCATCTTGGACTTCCCCTTGTCTTTCCAGCTGGCAATGAACCCAAGCAGACCGTTCTTCAGCCTCCTTGCTCAAGGTAGAAAGCACTCGCTCAGCGATGCCACTTGAAATGCTGTCAATGCTGGAAGTGAAATGCTCCCTGAAATCTTGCATTTCACGCACTGACTTGGTCAAATCAGCCATTGTTTTATGAAAATCTTGGAAAACTTCAACCGCAGAACGCTTCTGCAAAAAATCTGAGATTGTATCATTAAGATGTTGTAACGTCTTCACATGCTGCTGCATCTGTGCTGTTGCTTTCAAATCGATCTTTCGCCATTGGTCAAACCTGGATGCAAAGGTAGATGTATTTGCACTGTCAAACACAGCCTGCAAGGAGCGGATGCAATCTGAAGCTTCAGCTAGAAAACTGCTTCGCATCAACCTGACACTTTTTCCAGAAAAATTCAAGGAACCTGCGGTTTAAAACGCTTCTGATGTTGCCTTCCCATATAACTCAATATGTAACTGAATATGTATATATGTAAATCATAAGATGTTGGAAAAAAAAAGTAGTAAGCAACACCAAGTCACTCCTCATCTTCCCTCTGCTGAGACGAAATGCGACCTTTTAAAGGAGTGGTAGTTGGCCTTGTTGACATTTGCGAAGTCGAGACACGCTCGTAGTCACGATGCGCGTCGTCTCCAAATTTCAAGGCAGAATCTTGCAAATACCTTGCCACGTGTGACGGGACTTGCCTAAGATTGCATATCGTATTATCTCCGATTTGGATGATCTTTTCCATGGGCTCTGCAGCCGTATCCCTACATCTGGGGCAATAGCAGGATGTACCCCACATGGCCTTCTGGGATGAATCACCCCTTAAGCATACGTACTCCAAAGAACACCCCAAGCAAAATATGAAAGGACTGCCTTTCTGGCCTGTTGGTTAAGGGATTGAAGTGTGTTGAAACAATCTTGGAATAACTGTGTCTTTGTACCTTCGTCAGCAATACGTTCATGAGTTGTAGATATATGGGGTGCGGAGTGAGGTACTCACGAATTCTAACTATTTATATATACAGTATACGCATTTGACCAAGCGTAGCTATACTTGCAGTTGACATCACGTTTGCACAAGAAATAAATTAACCCAGCGTAGACTCTAAGAGGAAAGTCGATCTCATGGCACAAATGTCATGCTCTTTCGTTCACATTGAGGGAGTTGAGGGCACAATGCGGATGACAAATGTGAAGCATAAAATCGCAAAATGACTCGCAAAGGCATCTACCAGGCAAAGGAAAAACAGAACACGCATTGCGATTACGGCACCCAAGGCACCCTGCAAGAGATACCATGCAAGAAACAAAGAGGTTCAGAAAGAAACGAGTCGACCGAGTGCAAAATGATCCGTCGGTCCGACATCGGAGAGAAATGCAAGCAAACCTATTACAAACAAACCGAGTGCAATAGCGCAAACAGGCATCTAGCAGGAGACACCATCGAGGCAAAGACCGCAAAACGATCCCAAATTCCCGGGCATCCAGCGAAGGAATCACTTGGGAAGGGAAAGTGATTGACAATCATATGGGTGTTTCCAAAAAAAGGGGTACCCAAAAATTGATGGTTTATAATGGAAACCTATTAAAATGGATGATTTGGGGGTACCCCTATTTTGGGAAACACCCATATGGCAAAATCATTCAAGGCATCCGGCATAGCAATCCTCTAGGAGCCAAATGAGAAGAAACATCCGGACAATCCAGCAAAGCATCTAGGAGGCATCCGGGAAACAAATCGATTCAGCCAAGATTAGCAAAGCAATGAAAGTAGACATCGCTAAAATCCTCCTGCCAAGGTATCCAGGACAGCCGGCCAAAAACCAGCCGGCTTCCCTGTTTTTTGAGTAAGAACCCCAGATGAAACAACAATTTTGGATCATAAATATTTGCAAACATGCCAATATAATAGTGCCCACACACATGCACAAGAAAAAGAATGGTTGGGAACCATTGGCATCTCCGCTTAACAGACAGAATTGCAACCTCGCTGCCTGTGGGTCTCTTGTGACCATGGTCTTGGTGGAAGCTTCACGTCCATCACGAAAATCTCTTGCCAAACACAGGCAAGAAAGCTGCGGTTCGATGTCAAACCAATTTCAACTCTAACAACATTGAAGGATGAAAACAGGATAAAAGTGATGACCCAACAAAATTTAAGGATGAAAACAAGATGAAAATGATGAAAAATAATCTTTGCATGCCAGCTCTGCTGAGGCCAAAGATGAAGACTGGGACAACATGTCCAAAACTACCCACACAAACTTTCTGCTATCTGTCCGAAGCAAAAACAAATGTTATCTTCTAGGAGCTGTCCCAATCTGGAATTATCCAGTAGGTCCACGACGTCCCATATCCTCCTTTTAAAAAAATTGCTGACCTATGGGTCGTTCAAGCAGGCCACGTCTACAAACAGTTGGTGACAGAATATGTCTGATCTCCATTTTTTGGCACCCAAACTTTACAACAAAACGACAATCACCTGAATCATCTGAAGAGAACACAGTCATCGACTCAATGGATTCAAAACATTGAATCGAGCCACGTAGGCCACCACACCATCAAAATGAACAAAGAGGCGCGCTGCTATTTTCCAATCCCAACTTGGCCTTGATGGGCCCTCATATTTCAAACTATTCATGCAGGCCTGAAGTGACTAGATGTTCTAGTCCTTGCAGTAGCCCAATAACAAACCATCTGTTGCAGCAAAGCATGCATCCCATTGATTAATCATCCGAAGAGAACACAGCATTTTTTAACAAAATGCTATATAACTCATTCGAAACATTGAACCAGTCCGTGGCTCACGGGCATTTCCTGCATCATCTTTCATGATTCATACTATTCTTACATGGACTGCAGTGACCAGTTGTTCTAGTCCCTGCAGTAGCCTAATTCCCCAGCCATCTGCAGCCTGCAGTATGCTTCCTGTTGAATACAATATTAAACCAGCACGTGTCCAACTAATGGCTTTGGTTGGTCTAGTTTCCTGGAATTCGAGAAAGTGAACACTGGATCTTCTTCACAGGGACCAATTGTTGTAGTCCCTAGTCGCTTCAGCTTGGGCCCAACAACCATATGCTGAAACATCATACAAGTATAGTGAAACACATTGAAACATTGAACTCTTTGAAAAAGCATAGTGTCAACCGGTGGCTCTACACAAATATTGGCCGTATTTATCCGTACTGTATGCTCGTCCAACTCATCTATATATTACGGTATAATCATGTTCATTCATGTTCATCCATGTTCATCCATCTTCATCCATATGCATCTGGAATTCCCCTCTGCAATTGGTCACCCTTTTGAAAAAACCACTTTATCGGATCAGCGCTGCAGAAGGCTGTTCAACTCATCGAGCTTGTTCACCTTGTCCTGTCCAAATCCACACAAACAATCCCACAACTCACAAGGGTCGTTGATAGATGAAATCAAAAAGTCAAAACAAAAGCTAGCATTCTGACACTATCAATTCTTGCTCCCCTTGTTATTTGTCCCAGGTGAAGGACGAAACAACAAACATATAATGTGTAGACTTGTAGACAGCGAGAGTCTACCATTGTTTCCAAAACAGAAAGCACACTAAACATTGATTAAACATCAAACATTCAACTGCAGCCCCCAATCCTCCAGGTCTGAGGCTTTGCTCAAATCATTGAAGGCCTTCAGACACCATGACTCCGCGATGATTTAACCACGATTTGCGATGTAAATGTCTGAGTTCAGCCCTTGCTTCGAGCATATATATCTATATCTGCCAGCTGAATTGTGACAAAGGCAACGTCAACAATCGGACTCGGAGTTCGGAGAGCCTTCTGTTGCAGAACGTTGAAGCCAACCTTGCAAGTAGCTGCTTCGACGCAAAAAACGTCACCTACAGCAAATCACCGACATTAAGGCCCAGGCTGGCACCGGCAGGACAAACACAAGAGGAGGCGGAGGCATCACACGCACAAAGTGAACGACATCCTTGGCACAAAAGATCCCAACCCAACCAGAATTCCCAATAATTCTCCCTGTATCTCCCTGCATCTCCAAGCGGTGAAGATTTTGAGATGTTCAGCATGTCACGACTTTTTGGCGTGGGGCCCCCGAACCTCCGGGCGTGTGAGCGACCGTGACGTGCGAGATCGGCCACGAATGCTGACACACGCATCCTCCCTCAGGGACGGTTGCAATCGGAATTTGTCCATGGTATCTTCAAAGGTTGGAAGGTAAGAATTTAGCTGGAAAAAATTTAACATCAAGAACTGAAGATGTTAATAATGTTTCATAATTGCACGAAGGCTGTTGCAAACTGTGGACCAGAAAATGGAAGGGGGAGGCCCAGTCTCATTTGTTTTTTTTTCAAATGCCAAAACCATCAAACAATTCCATCATCGCTGGTGAATCGCATCATCGCTGGTGAATCGCCCCACTCTGAGGAACTTGCCCTCCAGGTGTGAAGTGCGCCCACCACTTCAAAGCACGGCCATTGCGGGAGGGCCCACGGGGCTGCTGGCGGCGCGGCTCACGAGGCGGCAACGCCTGGTGCGAAAAATTCAAATTCGGACATGCGCCATGGAACATGTCCTGATTTTCAACATGAGCATCTGAAAACAGACCGCCCGCGTATCAGGAATTAGTTCTGACATGGGAAGGGTTAGCTCATTCCGGCCACTTTTTTCCATTTAAAAAATCATTGCACACTTCTGTCAATTGATGAAACTTGAACATCTTACATGACTACTCTGTACTGTACACTTGCACAATGGAATTAATGATGGTGCTGCGCGTGCATTGCATTGTAGCAGCTGTGTGTGCATTGCATTGTGGCAGCTGTGTGCGCATTGCATTGCAGCATTGCAGCCTAGCACACTGGCACAGCAGCATAGCATACACCAACACTGTGACTGTACTGAGCACAGGTCTAGGTAGATCTTAAACCTGGCAGCCTCACAAACAGGTCAGAGCTTTTTGGAGGTTCGGCCAAATTTAAATGTCAACTGTCAGGTCAATGGTCTGCAATATGTGTATGTGCAATGCTGAGCTGATCATTCTAAAGTCCAAGCATTTTATCACTTAGTCTGGCATCTGGCATCTGGAATCGGACAGTTCAAGTTCACTCGAATCTGGAATTGGACGCATTCACTGGGTCGGACGCACTGGAGGCTTTTTCAAGTTCAAGTCAAACACATCCAAAAGGGTATGCAATTGAGACCACACACCATCACTCCAATCACAAGCGCTTACACTCTCCTGGCCTGGATCTACATACTAAGGCCACGTGGTGGATTCACAGGCCGGGTCACAAAAGGATACATGCTGAGCTTGTTGGACCCTGCTCCTTCCAAAGCTGCTCGTAAACGGGCAAGAGTAGGAGAAATGCCGTGCACAGGTAATGCACTGTCACTTTTCAGTCGTAAAATGACGTTCTAAAGCTGCACAGGCACAAACACAAGGCAAGCAACGGCCCTCAACATCTTGAATTTCATCTTGTTCCACTTTCTTGAACTCTTGAATCACGATGTTTGTTTGACTTGGTGGGACTTGAATTAGTGGCAATCTACTCATGCATTGCAATCCATCACATGCCGACACACGCTAGGGCCCTAGCCGCTAGGGTGCAGGCTCCCAAGCAATATTGCAAGAGTCACAATTACAACAAGGATCACGCAAACGATCACCATCAAAATATCCAGGCTCCATCATGGATTCTATTTCCTCCATAGTGTAAAGTGAATTAAACCTCCACTTTGGACACTGATTGCGTTGCTGCTCGCCATCACTGCATGAGGGGAGGAGCCAGGTCAGAGTCAACAACAACGAAAGAGATTCCAGACTCGATCCAAACGTACCCGTAGAATTTTTCCTATTGCCATTGCTAGAAGAACCAAGATCCAAAACACTGGAACCATTGCTGCCAAGCTTTCGGCGCTTTGTGTTTGAACGGCATGGCTCTATATCTGGCATTGGCATTTGACGAATACTTCTATTTCAAAACAAAGCCGGCCTGACAGCGTCCAAATCTTGCAGAGGTGTTCCATTGAAATTCATGCCAGTAGTCAGCTGTGGAAAGATTCACAGTCACAGGTCACAGGACAATATCACATCTGACACTCACAATGTTTGTCTGGGCAACCGACCATTTGTAGGCACAAACATCGCCCAATGAGTCCTGTCCATTTGCAATTTGGCAACTCAAGCACCTCAAATGCTGTACCAGAATCACTGCTATTGGAAAAGATCATTGATTGTTTGCCCATCCTGCCCCCCCTCCACCCCCACCCTCAGTCCTCAAACTGTCGATACTTCTCCAAGACCAACGGGTTGTGTGTTTGTGTAGTGCGTTCTGTGCAGTGTGCATTGCGCTCTGCATTGCATTGTGCACGGCGCACTAGGCAACTAGGCACGCAAAGGGCACAGTGAGCAATTGCAAGATGCAAACAATGTATCCAATGTATCCGTGGATGCAAACACTTGGTGTGTGTGTGTGTGAGTCAAACTCTGTTCCAAAGAGAGGTAAACTTTTGTTCCTAGATGTTTTATGATGTTCTCGCAGGGGGACACAGGAAGCCCATAGAGCTGTGTCCAACGAAGCTCTCTATGGTGTCTTCAGGATATCAGGGCTGATCACCCTGACGTACCTGCATTTGTGAAACTGTTGACAAGCTGTTTCAATTCCGTGTTTCCCAGCATTAGGACAAGAACCCCTTCCCTACCATCCATTTATTTGTATCAGGTCAGTTTTCGGTTGTTCATTTTCATTTTTCAATTGTTTAACCCGGAGTGAGCCAAGTTCAGTCAACTTTGGTTCTGTGCCTTGAAACACTCTTGACCGAGTATAAACTTTTCACGCTGCTTTCTTTTCCCCAGCCTGAAATTACATAGCTTATGGCAAGCCATAAATGGTCACTGTGATACACTTGTAACACAAAAAGAATGTGGAAACATTGTATCCCGTCTTCGTGACTTATCAAGTGTGTCTTCGGCGGTGTGTTCTGTCAGAGTCCCGTCGTGATCCCCCTTCCAGGGGGCGTGGCACGATACTCTCCGTGTGGAGTGTGCCAGGAAATCTCCCTCTGAAACACTTTGATTAGCATTGGCTCCAGGATCCACTTGAATTGCACTCATTGCTCTTGGTTAGATTCTTGATTGCACGTTGATTACCTTTTGGTGAGACATGATGGTGTTGAATCCTTCCGTTGAAATCGGGCATTGACCCCAGTTTTTGATTCCTTCGGTGCAGGAGTATCTTCCTTTTGAAAATCAGATACCGAAGTATCTTTTTTGAAAATCTGATACATGAGTATCTCTTTGAAATGATGATACATGAGTATCTCTTGAAATTGCACTTTAATTCATAGGTTACTTTGGAATTTTCCAATGTTTCCAAGTATCCAAGAATTTAACTTTTTGTACATAAGTTTCAATTTCTTAAGATTGTGTTGGAGCCATGTCGTACAACTTCTATTTCATCAGTGGCAGAAACCCTGCATCTACGATTCAAGCGCTTCAACAAGCACCGAAAGCGCTGCCGGAACCACGTCCACGTCCAGTGCTTCAGCTAGTTGATCAGACATCACCTGAGATTGCACCACTTACTGAAGCCAATGTACAGGCGAGAACCCCGGATCCGAGACCTCGAAATCGTGACATTTTACGTCAAAGAGCAGAAACCATCAGAGAAGATGCATCAATTCGAGCACCCAGTTCACGTAGATCTCGTAGTCACAGAAGTCGATCTCCAAGGAGACAATCTACACAAGTGACTGGTAAAATTGATTTCCCTCCACCACCTCCAAACATGGAAGTTCCACCGGGACAATGGAGTCAGAATACTCAGGATATCTGGAATCAGTACCGGGAATCAACTACTTTGTTACAACTACTTTGTTACCCCCTGTTGTGAATGATCCTCATTTTGGGCGTCCTCCTGCTGTTGCCGTACCCCAACCCCGACCACCAGGATTCCCTCATTTTACATTGACTCCACGCCACAACCCACAGGCAGGACAAAGTCCACCTGCTGGACCGGCAGCCTCCCGTCCGTTTTCTGCTTTTCCGCCATTTATAGGAACACAAACGGTTCCCCGACCTCTTCCGCCACCACCAAGTGGAGATCCGGTCATTCCAGTGGAAAATCTGATTGACACCTCTGCTTCTTTGAATGTCACCCCGAACCAAACAGAGTTCAGGGCATGGATCAATGGAAGGGTTCATCCGAGTTTTGGCATGAAAGACACCATGGTTCATTACATTGCTAGGTTGCTTGATGTTGCCAAGTACACCACTGCTGATCTTCAAGACTTAAAACTTCTTAAGTATGACCCAAAAGACCATGAACAAGATCCAGGTGACAGACAACCTTTCTACTACTATCTGTTGCGAATCCCAGGATTCAGGCGTCGAGCCAAGATAGCAGATCATCTCCCACCAGCCCCACAAAGAGCGAATCAAGCCTTGAACCTTGAAGCTGTTGAGCATGTTATGATTTCCAACACGTCAAACCCAGGAGGAGCTAGTGGAATTTTGAAAGAGGCAAAGATTGCCCCATCCCGACTCCATGTATCAGACTCTAACAGTTTCTTCTCCCTGGGAGCCAGAAAAACTGGCAATCTTGAGTGGGACATGAAAGACTTTGCAAGAATCATCCATAACACTTGGTTTCCCAGCAAACAACAATGAATATCTCCTTTATTAACTCCTCCAGAATTTAAAGACTGCACTCTAAAAGCAAGAAGCGCCGTCTTTTTTAAGCTTGCTTTGCAAGTCTTGTGAAACTGTGGGAGAGGGCGCCCCTCTTTTAGATTTGTGACTCAAGAGATCTCTATGCCGAGGAACACAGCACTCTTGTTAAGGCAGATGCCACACAAATCTCTCTCTCCTGGGACTGAGCCCCAGAGTCCCAGGCTCCAGGGAAGGAGGGTGGGAGAAAAAACTCAAAGTGAGAGCTCTGGAGGGTATTAAGGCGATGGCTGTGAGCCAAAATGGCACCCTCGTACCATCTTTGAGACATTCATGCAAGTATGCTCGCACACAGCCTATGAATATCTCCTTTATTAACTCCTCCAGAATTTAAAGACTGCACTCTAAAAGCAAGAAGCGCCGTCTTTTTTAAGCTTGCTTTGCAAGTCTTGTGAAACTGTGGGAGAGGGCGCCCCTCTTTTAGATTTGTGACTCAAGAGATCTCTATGCCGAGGAACACAGCACTCTTGTTAAGGCAGATGCCACACAAATCTCTCTCTCCTGGGACTGAGCCCCAGAGTCCCAGGCTCCAGGGAAGGAGGGTGGGAGAAAAAAACTCAAAGTGAGAGCTCTGGAGGGTATTAAGGCGATGGCTGTGAGCCAAAATGGCACCCTCGTACCATCTTTGAGACATTCATGCAAGTATGCTCGCACACAGCCTATGAATATCTCCTTTATTAACTCCTCCAGAATTTAAAGACTGCACTCTAAAAGCAAGAAGCGCCGTCTTTTTTAAGCTTGCTTTGCAAGTCTTGTGAACCTGTGGGAGAGGGCGCCCCTCTTTTAGATTTGTGACTCAAGAGATCTCTATGCCGAGGAACACAGCACTCTTGTTAAGGCAGATGCCACACAAATCTCTCTCTCCTGGGACTCCAGAGTCCCCCAGTAGTATTGGTGGGGCTCTTTCCCGAAGTTCTATAGTAAGCGCCAATACTATGAACTGAGAGGGGGGGTGAAAATGCGGGTTGGAATTTTCACAGCCCAAACCACGATCATACAGAAGACTCCAAAACTGCCTGGGGAATTTGAGGCTGCACGGGCGTGGAGTCTAATTGTATCAAAAGGGTGTCGTCAAAGCGACTAGGCCCATCGGCCAAATTGGATTTGGACTCCACTCTGTCGATGTAGGTATCTACTCGCGAAGTGGAAGCACTAAGCCAGTACAATCCAACCAGCTCACACGAGTCCACTTTTGGCGAATACCCTTTTACTAGACACGCTGAAGCTGAGTCGTTGTCGACAAAGTGGATGCAGCGACAATCTACCAACAAGGAGCTCCAGGTGGCTAAGGCAACAGGACAAGCTAGAATTTCCAACTGTCCCATAAATGTGGCCTTTGGGATCCATCTGTCAACCAAAGTTTCTGGGGCCGCCCAACTGAAATGTTCCAAGCGAGGTGGCGACCACTTTGTGTTGACGAGGACGCCTCCCAAACCGCATCTTGGGTTCCTACCTGGTACATCTGAAGCGTCAGTGTACAGGATTTGTGGAGGGGTGGTCGCTGCACACTTGATTTGCCTTGGAGGGCAAGTCTCCAGAAAGATAGTCATCAACTTCAGTGAAGTACTGAGCGACGAGTCAATCTGGGTGTCAGAGGCAACAGAGTATTGCCTAGAACGCACGGCCAAGGAGGCGCATCTTCCAACCTTGCCGAACATAGTAGAACAGAGAAAGCCAAACTTGCCCACAATGCTTGCTGCCTGTGCTGATGACAGTTTGTCATCTTTGAGACACGAATTTATGGTGTTCACCAATCCAGTGACTCTTGAAGGCTTGGGCAGGACGCGCAAAACTCCACAGGTTTGCAACTCATGGGTCTTGAAAATTACTCCAAGAACTTCGGCTTGGGAGTGAGGAGGTTGGGTCTTCTCAGGATCGAAGACGATGCCCAGCAAATGTGCTGCTTGCAACAAACACTGTTGCGCATGGACTGCACAATCTTCGGTCTCAACGACCCAAAAGTCATCAAAGAAATGGTCAGACATGATTCCAAAGCGTGACCCGCACCAAACGGTTGCCCAAACATCTCATGGATATCAACCTCTCTGGTGTGTGGGTTGTAGACAGCGGTCAAGGCAAATCTGAGGTTGTCAGATGGAAGAGGTACTTGCCGATATGCCGCTTTCATGTCACTCGTCCCAATGACTACTTCTTGGTTTGGGAGGCTCTCTGAAAAGGATTTGATCATAATTCCAATGTAATCAGCATTGGCCATGGGTATCTTCTGCAAACGCTTTGCAGCAAGGTTTGTCCAACCCGCAGTGTGATCATCTATCCTTCTATATTTTGGGAGACCTCTTGAATTAACCCCTTGCCTCAATCCAAAGCTTGGGATGAGGTTGTAGAACTCACCGTACTTGGCTTCAAGTTGTGAAGAGTTTAGAGCAGGACCCATGGTACCTTCAGCAACTTCCTGCTGTACTTTGTCCCAGATAGCTTCTGCCATCTGTAGTCCTCCTATCTCTCCCATAAACTTGGTCCTTCGCAGAGTATCAACCCTTCGCCTAAGTGTTAAGGAACTCACTCTCAGTGACTTTCTGAGGTTCCTCATAACTCACAAAGAAGGGTGATTCAACAGCTCTGCCGATGATAGGCAGCCCAGTGGAACAATGCAAGGGGGCTGCTTTGTCCTCCATGGGTATGAGCTCTTGGACTCTCTCCATGAGTCCCAGGTTCAGTTTCTGACCTAGTCTCCTTGCACCCTCAGAGCCAAGGCTTTTGAGCTCCTTGTCTCTGGTCCGAACTTTCTCGCACATGCTGAGCTTGACCAGGTGGTTCAACAGTCGCTCACGCTCTGCAATTGGGTCACGCATGGATTTCCTTTTGCCTAGAGCTTCTAGGTGAAGCTCTTTCAACCCAGACTCTGAGTCGAAAGGATGTCTAAGTTTCTGGGCCTCTCTTAGATGCCGCAACTCATTGTTGATCCCATCTGGGATGAGCTGCTTCCTCTTTCCGAATCCCGGTTGACGACCGCTAGCTTTAGCGTTTTCCAGGTTCAAAGACTTCAAATAAGGATCCCTGGCTTCCTGAGACTTCTCAGGTGCTTTAGGTCGAGAGGTTTCTTTGAGGAGATTCTGAACTTCCTCATTACTCTGAAACTCCCTACCTCTCTTGGTGGTATCCACCTTGGGAACTTGAGGGCAACCCATCGCTTTGGCCACTTGGCATGATAGGGGAGCATTTGGCCCAGAGAAAACCTCAATAAAACTCTTGAGACCTTTCTCAGGAAAGAGGTCCTTCGAAGTCTTGCAAACTCCTGGCAGAATCCTACAGGATACTCACGTTCTTCTCCTGTGATAAACTGGGTAACTCGACCGCAATTCACGATCGGTCTCCATTTGTGATGGGGTTTCTTTGTCCTATCACACAAGTGACCACTCCTCGCAGATCTTACCAAGCTCGGTAAGTTCCGTGGTATTGTGTATCAAGACTTGAGCCTTTCGCCTAGAGCTTCCATCAAACATACAAGTATGATATCTTGTGACATGGACTCCTTCTAGGTTTACTAACTCTTGCCAACTCGGCAAGTCAAAAGCTATGGATCTACCCGGATGCTCCAAGCTGAACCACTTCCCCCGTTTGTGCCTCGAGATGCAATCCTTTGCAGCCATGTCGGCCATCTCGGTGTCCTTTCCAAGCCTGAGCCGAGCTTTTCTCGACATTTTGGCAACTTCCCTTGGAATGCCCATTGGGTGAAGGCTTGAACGCAACGGAGCAGGGGGAGAGGCTACACCTTTTATGGGTATTTCCCTGGCCCTGGAAAACGTAGCGCAGTTTGGCGCCCAGTGAGAAAAATCAGAATCTTCCAACTCATGATTCAACTCAGAACTACTAAGGAACACATCGCGACCCCTCAAAATGTCCCAAGGAGGGAAAACAACAAAATCACTCGAAGCAGCAGACTCCTTCACTCTTTTTACCCGGTCGCTGGACGAAGGAAGAATCCGGTTACGGAGCTGTCCCTATTTCTCAGGCTTTTTGCCTGTTTCCTGGCGCTTCTTCGCCTTCGCCGCCTTTTTGGCTTCTCGTTGTTCCTTCCTGAAATTCGGAGGAAGAGGGCAGAGTGGTTCGTGTTTCTTCCCACAAACCAGACAAGTTTTGACTTTGGCACTCTGCTCTTTCTTGTCGGAACCATCGGCACCACGCTTTGTGCCTTTGTCATCCTTGACATCTGTGCTTGGGGTTCCACTGCCCTCATGAGTCCTTTCAATCCCTTGATCGGGGACTGCCTCCGGAACAGGTTCCAACAAGCGCCACAGGCTTGCATTTGGCGTGTCCAGGTAATACTCTAAGCAGTCGCCTAGCTCTCCTTGTCCCTCACTCTTCCTATCTCTCGCTTCCACTTCCTCTGTATTGGAACTTTGGTCCGAAACTCTTTCAGCATCGTCCTTTGGTTCGAAAAGCTTCCTTCTGCTATACCGTACCCACTCTCCCTTTCTCTCTCAAAGGTGGGGGTTCTTGGTCGACCGCCTGAGCCGACTGGAAGCTCCCCCAAGGGAAAATCTCCTTGAGAGGGACTAATCTCTCCTAGACCTTCAGGAGGATGAATGGAACCTTTTGGCTTCTCCTTCCCCAGAGCCATATCCTCAGGGTTGGGAATCTTCGCCGGTTTCTTGAACCTGACGTGCCTGGGCGGCGACTCATCAGGCTCCACTCCGGCAATGCTGTTCTCCCTAGCATAAGCTTCGAATCTCCGTTTCCCTTCTCCTGAGCTCATCTTCGTCTCCCCCTCTTAGGTAGGAGAAAAAAACTCAAAGTGAGAGCTCTGGAGGGTATTAAGGAGATGGCTGTGAGCCAAAATGGCACCGTCGTACCATCTTTGAGACATTCATGCAAGTATGCTCGCACACAGCCTATGCTCTTTAGTATTTGTGGGCACGGCATGGGGTACAGCGGTTGCTGTAAAAGAAGGAGGAGAACATGCATGTTGTGACCTCACACAAAATGGAGGCACAGTACATCATCAAAGGGCATCACCAACACCAATAGCCACATTTTGACGGCACTTGCATCTCCAGTGACAGCCCTTCCTCGTGATTCCTTGTGATGTGTTTCTGTATTTAATTTTTGGATTGGTTCCTCAATTCGGTGTCTTTCACTGTGTAACCACCCCAATTCTCTTAGATGTTTTCTTTTGCTTGATTTAAGACACCACAAAACCCCACGGCCAGAAGTTCCTCACCTTAATTTGATAGTACAGCGCATGTCTTCCGATGACACTCAATATGTGAGACCAAAAACATCGAGTTTTGAGACTGCTGCTTTGATGTCTCCACACCTTTTCTGCATGGAGACAACATTCTATATTATATTGAGATTACTGCTTTGATGTTATCACACGTTTTCTGAATTCAGAACATAGTTGACGTGCTTGTTGGTTTCTCCAACCTTACTCCAGTGTACACTCTTCGAGATTTCTATTCAATTTTATTGGACACTTTTCAATGGATTCTAGAATTTTCATCTTTGATGTCACCTAGCTTTTGACTTCAAAAGTAGAGATTCCACCAGCTCAAACCGTACTCGTCTCTTACCATGGCTGCATCTTTACCAGCTGCCGGAGCACCACCCGAGATTTTAGACTTGGCAGCTGTTCCAAGACCTATGCAACAACGAGCGCACATTGTAGTTCAAGTCGACTGGTTTCAGATTGCTGAAAAATTCCTCCCTCGTCCAGACGAGGAGACAGACATTCGAGACCTGACAGTTGCCGTGATGACCACGGAAGAAGAGTTAAACTTTTACATTGACATGACCAAGCAAGTTATTACCAATTACATCTGGGCCCCGTTTCGCCAGAACCTCCGAAAACGAGAATTTTGCCTCAAGTTGGTTCACCCTCACACAGCAGAAATTGTTTCTTTGAATTGGGATGACACCTGGCGTGAAACGCGAGTCTCACAAAGTATCCCATTCAACGTAGGGCTCCTTCAATTAGTAGTGTATCCCGGCTTGGATTTCACCTTCTACCCCCAACCGGTGGTCAGATTGAACAACAAAGAGGGCAATCCATGAATTCTTTTGATTTCCAGGATCGGGGCAAAAAACCCCGGAGTACAAGCATGTTGCCTTCGATTCGAGAGTTGAACTCACCGGCATACAACATGTTTTTAATTTTTCAGTACTTTTGGCGGCGTAGAGATCCTATGATTGAGATTTCTGGATGTTCTTTGGACACTGATCCCATGTTCATTCTCAGCTCATGTGACTAAATTCAGAATCCTACAGGCTCGAGTTTTGCATTCGCGAGCTTTTGCGTCACACTCCCATGTCAGAAGAAGAGGATCTACCAGAAGATCCCACATCACCAGCTGATGAACCAGGACTACCACCTGGCAACTTTGACTTACCTCCGGCTCCACTTGAAGTAGTGATTCCATTAATTCGAGATTTAGAAAAATCACAGCTGGAAACTAAAAAATGGTTTCTCAGACAGTTTACACAAATGCTCCGTGATCACAATCAGATGATTCAACAGCAGATGTTTTTTCAACAACAAATCACGGAAATTTCTCGAAGATGTCAAATCTTACAAGATTGGATGATGTCACCAGTTCGGATGGTGCCTTTACAGGTACTTCAAGATAACACCTTGAATATTGATCAGCTTCAAGATGTCATTTCTCAGACCCCGAGTGGCGACGATCCATGGTCCGTTCAGCTAATTGAACTACTTGACCAAAGCATTGCAGCTCATTTTCCTCATTTTGATTTTCCACACTGGGACCTTTTGAACCCAGAAATTCCACCATCATCACAGGACAATCCTTCAGAGGATCAGGAAGTCTTTTCGACTCCAGATTACACGTTACCTGTTCCAGAAGAACAGGAAGAGCATAAATCTGCTCCTGAATATGTTCCCTACACTTTTCAAAGACGGGGTACAGAGGACGGAATTCCCTCTCCATCACCTCCGCCTTTTCAGGAAGACGAAGAAATTCCGTCTCCTTCACCGCCGATAGAACCATTACCAAGTCAAGATGTTTATTACCCAGCACCCGCACAACAACAAGATGGAGAAGAAGTTATTCCTTCTCCAGTCTTATCTCCTTCTTTGAATGCTGATGTTTCTGGTGACACTTTTGGGAAAGATTTGGAGAAAGAACTTGAACAAGTGCTGGAAGTCACTGATGGGTCACCTGAGTTCACTACTCCACGGAGGACCCGTAGAAAACAGACATGGCAGTCTGTGCCTTCCTCAGAGATTGCCCACAGTGAATTACCTGTCCCATTGGAACCGGCTTCAAAGAGAAACCCAAGGTCTCCGTCGACGCCGGAAAACCAGTGTATCCCCTACAGAAAACAAATCTTCCAAAAAGAAGAAGAGGGATCCATGATTCACTTTTTGACCTCGAACTGCATTGACATTGTCAAGTCTTCATAAAAAGAAGACTCAAATGCTGCAGATGCTTTGATCTTTTCCATTGAACTCTTTCACAGGTGATTTCTTGGATCCACAGTCTTGGGATCATAAAGAACTTGCTGTTTGCTTTATACCACAGTTGGCTCTTCGTGTACCTCAATGCGACTTCCCCTTTCCAACAGCACATATGTAGACAAATATGCATTTTCAAATCCACAGTCTTGGGATTATAAAGAACTTGCTGTTGCTTTATATCAGAGCGGACTAGTCATGTGCCTCACCTTGATTCCCCAATCATCATCAACTCACATGTTGACAATTTTTCGACACTAACATTTTTTGATTTGAGACCATTTTGAAAACTTCCTTTTGTCAGACCTCTCCCATTATGTCAAAAGAATGGTCCAACTCATGGAACTCGAAGAATTGGAATTGGCATGATCAACACTGGAACCAAAGCCAAAAGTCCTGGACACAACCCGAGACATGGCAACCCGTAAGAAGTTCCACCTCCCAAGATCCGAACCCCACCTGAGTGGAAATCTACCTCCACGATGTATGATGATGAGTTGCTGTATAGTCTTAAGTTTCACAAAACTGTCCAGCCAACAGCCTGGAGTAGGAGAAAGAACATATGCGGTCTAAACCCACTTACCGTTCCCATTGGATTACTCACACGTCATTGGGCATCAGAGTTTGGTTTAAGACTTCTCTCGGAGAGACGATTTCTAGGGATCATCACAACAAGGAGTATTGAGTATTGCAGAAAGTGTTTTTGGAGCACAATTGCTGAAAGCCATGAGAGATCAAGGAGTTGACATTGACACATTGTCAGAACACCTCCATAGAACAGCTGATCCAGATGCTCCGATCCCCAGTAAGTCAGAGGATCCCACTGGTTTCATGTCTCCTTTGATTCATGCTGTTGTTTCCAAATTAAAAGAAATCAGTCCCACCAAACAAGACACTCAAGCCCTCCGTGAGTTACAGCATGTACAGAAGAAATTAAAAGAAACGGAAGAAAAACTCCGTCAATCACAGAAAGCACAACGAACTCCATCCCTCCCTGAAGCTGAAACACCTTCTACTCATCCAGCTGTTGGTTCCCAAGACAATGAAGAAGATCCCATTGAACCGTTTGAAGAACATCCCCCAGTGGCCCCCTCCAAAAAACGGAGAACATCCGCCACTGCATTGGGAGCTAGCCCAAAAGCCAAGACCCAACGTTGTCTAGAAGCCTGGGTACGACGTTCAGACCAACTTCCACCGCCGAAGGCACCTTTGACGGCTCAAGAAGTGATGAACCCTTCTAAGCCAGTTCAAAGGGATCAACAACCCAAGAGTGGGTTAGAGGGAGATCTCAAAAAGTGGATGGAACAATTTGATGTGGAGACCCAACAGACCGCCAAGAAAATCTTGGAAATGTTGGCCCATCACAAATATTCCAAGGCAAAACTGCAGAATGCAGCAGCCCAATACGGACTCAATGTCCAAGACTCGTTGAAGTACCAACCCAAGAGTCTCCAGCAAGTGATAGCTTATGCTGCAGCGATGTCTTCTTGACTAGCTCTTGCACACCAATTTGCACCACATGAAGTCCTTTCGGACATCAAAATCCTGCGTGCATTTCTAATTCGAATCATTCATCATGTCCCGGCGATCCAGAAAAACATGGCAATGTGGTCTTTTGGTTTGCTTCACCTTGTTTCTTTGTTTGGGTACCCCTCGGGAACGTCCGTCACCACGATTTGGCAGCGAAGACTGTCATCATTAGGGATCAGCCTTGAGACATATATCATATACTTTTTTTGCTTTCTTCAATCATGCATGCTCCGTATACATCAAACTTCCGTTTTATTGGACTTTCCAGAAATTGAGTGATAAAATTGCTTACCATCAACATGGCAGATTTTACATTGGATCAACATCCATTTCAGCTGCCAAGCGGGATTTTAACAGAACGGCCAAACTGAAACAAACGCTGTCTGATTCCGCTGTTCATGTTGAATTGGCCATGCGATATTGGGCATCTCGTCCCTCCGATGTTGTACAGTTCAGTACAATTGTACTTAGAACCACCACCCTGTACCAAGATGCGTGGATCTATGAACACCTACTCATTTCGAAATGGCAAGCACCTCTTAATTTTCCCTTCAGTACAGAAATTCTTAAGCTGAAGGCCAAAGGCTGGCAGCTGCAATACCGACGCCGCAACCAACAATTTCCCAGAGTTCTGTTAGGTGATCGGTTGTATCGAAGAGTGAGACGAAAACTCCACTCTCTTCCATGTTTTGTCTCAGAATCCTCGTTTCAGTATACAGCCTGGACTATTTTTTACAGATTGACTGCACCACGACATTGCCTTCGACACAGCAGCCAGTCTCAGATCTGGCAAGTTTCATGATTGGGAACTTTATTCCTTTTACCGATTGGCAGCTCACCTAGAAGAACCACTAAGATCTCAAGCTCGCCACAAGATGAAACAAGCGTTCAAATTCCGCAATTTGACCAAAACCACCCATGAATTCTCCTTTGAGTATTCCATTCTTGGCACATTTCTCTTTCAATCAGAATACAACACGGTGGTTGCGAAATCATATACTTCGATACAAGGATGTGGCCATTCCACTACACCTTCCTACAGCCAAGCTACGAGAAGCAGCCTTTCCTACTATTCGACAACTCCTTCACAATCATAGAAGAGCAGAAACGTGGTGGAATCTTGACAACGTTGACAACCTTCCCTGCTGTTGTGATTGGATTCGCAAACATAGTACACATTTGATTTCCACCATCGACCACATTGCTTGTGCCTTTGAAGAACTTTCGGTCCCTACACATCTCCGAATTTTTCAGTCAGCCAATGCGAATTCTACATATTTCTACAGCCGACAACCATTTTTGGAACTTTTTACACAGCGAGTCACTTCATGGACTCAACAACATGGACTACCGTCCTTTACAGATGAGGAGATTCGTTCATTTTTCGATGAACAATGGTCACTCCATATCCAAGAGTTGACAGTTAATCCTCGCTTTACATTTCACAAAATCAAACACCTTCAACAATGGCTTCCCCCTGAAGCTATTTTACATCATGGTGATCATGAACAAGCAAAATTGACGGTGTTTTGCCCACACCTGTATTTTCAAGGTGCTTGGAACACATGGAATGATCCGGAATTATTTCGTAGACTACCTTTGACCTATGATGAAGCTCAAGGAACCATTGAACGATCCATCCCCCATACGATCCAGAAGAAATATAAATGGGCCATCAATACCCATTCTGATTTGCCATACGGTTTCGTTTTCTTGAAAAGGAAGAAACAATTCAAGAAGGGCCGTACATTGATTTCCTACTTTCGAAGCAGATACGGGAGACTTCTACAGGTTACAGCCCGCACTATCGACTCCATGCTGCTACAACTTTGGCCCCAAACTATGGGACAACTGGCCGTGCCTCAGATTTGGCAAACTGTTCATCGTTTTCTGTCAGATACACCATTGGATGTCAATCTGCATGCCGTCAATGATGATCTAGTTGATTTTTCAATTCAGTTCCACAAGATCGGCTTCTTGATGCAGTCAATTCTTTGATTTTGGAATGGAAACATCATCACCCAGACACTGTCCTTTCTGTCGACATGTCACAAAGGGGCAATCCACTACAACTTTCCTACGTTGGCAAGATTCACAAAGCCCCAAAGAAGACCAAGGTGAATTTTCCGGATGATATTTTTACGATTGTACAGGGATCGTTGTCATGCCATATTTTCCAAGCCGTTAATGTTATTTGGCAACAGATCCGAGGAGCCGGAATAGGCTCTCAAATCAGCCCTTCACTGTCCAATCTTGCCGTCACCATTGTTGAACGCTCTTGGGCCCAAGTCTTCAAAGAAGTGCTGGATCCACCTTCCTTTCCTTTTCTGGCCATCAGATATGTTGACAACCGGTACATTTTGTTTCCGGAAGAAAAGAAAAACGATCCCGCCATTCAAGTTCTCTCACAGGATGACTTTTATCAACATCCCGTTGAATTGGAGGAAGTCACCACCAATGAACTGTTGGGTTTTGTTGTTGATTCCAAACTTCGAACGGTGACATACAAACTCCCAGAACCATGGCAAATTCGAGATTTTGCATCAGCAAGGAGTATTCGTCTTAGACTATCAGGTCTACAGTCAAGATGCCATCTTACTTCCCGCTATTCTTACCCGAGTACGGAAAGTCCAAGTCAAATTCACTCATTGATTTTACTTTACGGAGCCAAAGGCTTCTCAATCCCAGACTGCTACAGAGCCATTCGGAAAATCCAAAAAGGACCTCTAGTACCGGCCATTGTGCCGTCGTGTGTGAGTCAAACTCTGTTCCAAAGAGAAGTAAACTTTTGTTCCTAGATATTTTATGATGTTCTCGCAGGGGGACACAGGAAGCCCATAGAGCTGTGTCCAACGAAGCTCTCTATGGTGTCTTCAGGATACCAGGGCTGATCACCCTGACGTACCTGCATTTGTGAAACTGTTGACAAGCTGTTTCAATTCCGTGTTTCCCAGCATTAGGACAAGAACCCCTTCCCTACCATCCATTTATTTGTATCAGGTCAGTTTTCGGTTGTTCACTTTCATTTTTCAATTGTTTAACCCGGAGTGAGCCAAGTTCAGTCAACTTTGGTTCTGTGCCTTGAAACACTCTTGACCGCGTATAAACTTTTCACGCTGCTTTCTTTTCCCCAGCTTGAAATTACATAGCTTATGGCAAGCTATAAATGGTCCCTGTGATACACTTGTAACACAAAAAGAATGTGGAAACATTGTATCCCGTCTTCGTGACTTATCAAGTGTGTGTGTGTGTGGCGGAAAGTGTGTGTGAAAGGTGAAAGAAGGGCAAACAATCAGAGCAAAAGCAGTGTCAGCATGAAGCAATCAAACAAAAACCATCAAAAACCCTCATGTATTAGACACTTGGTCCTAAGTCCTGATGAGATCCTTAAAAAAAACCTAGAAGTGTGCTTTGATTTCAGTTTGGAGAGTAGTAGGGCACGTGTAAAATTAGCCAACCCGAAATATGAGAAATATAATGAGAATGAATGAATATTGGTGACATGTCATAAACATGATGACCATTGATGACCAACCATCCTTCAAACAATCAAAAATGGAAATGTGCCACAAAGGCTTGTGTAGTTCTTCAATTTGACGTTGGTGAAGACCATTCCGACGCCTTCTTTGGGCTCATTGTCCAGGATGGGCTGCGCCGACGATGGGCCCTCAAGTCAGGTGAGTTGACCTCGGGCACCATAAAATTCGGACTTCTATCGGTTTCTGCTACCAAAATTTGGGATGAAGCATAGATGAACTCAGTCACAACAGTAAAGTTATGCAGGCTAAAGCACCTTCAATGCATTCTGCCCCTTGTGAACAAAAAATCATGAACAAGTGAAAATTGAGAGCTCCAGAATCCAGTGGCACAGTTGTATCTGAATTTGGATAGGGCTTGAGTCCGTATACTGAGTTTTCATTTCTACAAATGAAACAGCATGCGATGCTTTGAACTACCGCACAACCTCAACAGTAAACTGGTTGGAGGCATTCTCGCAGGTGGCTGAAAAGCTGGGTCACCAGCCTCCCAGTCCTCTTCCTCACTTGAGGATGAAACCTGGACTCTGGACAATAAGGACGAACATGAAGGAACTAAATTTAGGATGTTGCATGCAACAAATATCTTGTCCATTTTGACTCACATTTGGATAGCATCACCAACACAGAACACAGGCCTGCCGAGGTAGGATTGGGAGAATTGGAACAGAAAGTTTCTCTTCCTGCTTGTCAGATGCCTGGCACCAAAGAGCAACTTGCAAAAAATTCAGATCTTTAAGCAACATCTTTTGGGTTCAGCTGGCCAGGAGCTTCGAGTTTGAGATAATTTGATATTTCTTTTCTTATTTTCAAAAATATCCCAACACTGGCAAAGCAGGTTGCAAACCTCTGGCCATTCCCGCAGTCCTCGGGGATTGGAACAGCAGTCCACCACTTCCAAAGAGCCTGACATTGTCAAGGCTCAAGCAAAAGGAAGACTGGGAAAACACGTTCACTTAGTTCAGTCTTGGGCCTGCCCAATCGCAAAGCAGCCGGTTGTTTCAGCAGCCATCTTAATGTATTGAAGTTAAGAAGAAACTGAATGAATCTAGCGGCCACTTGATCCCAAGATCTCACCAAGAACTAAAGGAACTTCTACATGTTATGTTGAAGATGGCAATTTGAAATGTCCACATCACTTGACACTCAGGATCAGGATTGACGACCATAACGTCATTTCGCTTCGTGGATGTGCAATACATAGAGGAATAGCAAGCAGTAATCCCAACAGCTGTCACTTTTTGTCTCAGCCATGGTCCACCCACGACAATTCTGCCATCCCTGAGGATACAAGACGCTTAGGCACAAAAATGCCGGGTCAGTCTTGACACACCACATGAAGCAAGAAGACAGGCCGCGAATCCAGTGAAACAAGAGCAGTAGGTCATTTT
Organism: Breviolum minutum Mf 1.05b.01; assembly: GCA_000507305.1. NCBI lineage: Eukaryota > Dinophyceae > Suessiales > Symbiodiniaceae > Breviolum > Breviolum minutum. The sequence goes on along the minus strand of DF240061.1, from coordinate 37,090 downwards.
GGGTCACCTTGCCATTCTGATTGAATGGGTGCGTCAAGCACGACTAGTCTTCAGACTGAATTACTCTCTCTTGAAAGCTTGACAGCAGATAGTACAAACAGTATTTTGGCAATTTGATGAACATTGCTGAGCAGTAAGCTGCCATTTGACATCTTGCTTACCTTGCAGTGGTCAACTAGACTCTTTCCCAATGGCTCCAAAAGAGACTAAGCACCTGCGATTCAATTCAAAGAGTTTCCAGCTGTGCAAATTTCAATAGGTGGATTAGATTGCCTCTTGGCAGTCCAATGGCACACTGACCATCGAAAATTCATCGGCTTTGCCCATGAATTGGCGATCGTCAGTGTGCCATTGAACTTGGTGAAGGTGTACATCACGCAATTTGACATCCCTCCCATTCTTGTACCTGTGTTCGGGCAAATTGACACCCTCAGTCTGCATGTGTTGCAACAAAGTAAAAAAACATTGCAAATGGCAAATGGTAGAATAGTACCTTTCTTGTGGTACGCCAGATTGGACGGCCATCAAAAAAAATACTAATTGAACATACATAACCTTTCTATCCATTGAAACCAACCAAATAAACATGCATGAGTTATCCAAACAAAATCTTCTGAAAAGGTACCATTCCAGCAACAGAAAGCCATTGATCCATACCACTTGGTCCACTTGGTCCGCTCCTGGGAAAAAATGGCGTTGGATGTTGGATTTTCTTCACCTGTTTATTTTGACTCACAAACCTGGGGATGCCAGTGTTAAAAGCTCTCGATCTTCAACATTTTTTGATGTTTCGTTCACCAACTATTTTCTCTTCCATTCAATATCGCTTTGTATCATCGTTTTGTTGGTCTTTCAAGTATCGAGATGTTAATTTAAAACATCTCCATGGGTTGTGCCATTGGGAAGTGGGACATTTGAACCTTGCGATGGAAAACGTCAAGCACAAGGAATGCTAAAGAAGTCTCAAAAGAATTGATGCTCAAACTTGGTCAACTTGATGCTGTCTGAAATGAAAGACTGTCAAACCCAATCTCAAGAAAAAACCATACCTTTCCAAGTTTTTTTTTTTTCAGGGTCAGGCAGTCAGGCTGGACCCAACTTTCGTACGTTTCGGACTTTGGGACTTTGGGACTTTGGATCCGAGACAATCCAAATCAACTGGACAAGCAACAGAATTCATTGGACTTCCATCTGCAAGACACATGATATGATAGTATCATACAACAATAAAAATCATGTGTCTCTATATTCCAACATGCAGTGTATTGAAAAAACCATACACAGATGTTAATATGTAGACAATCACATTCGTGATATATTCATGTATAGATACATGGACATGAATGTACTACTGATTGAATACATTTCTGTTTTTTCATGTCATATACCAACAAACCCGTAACCGCTAAAACGTGGTTTTTGCTCGGCCTTCAGAAACCGTGGGGCGGTTTTTTCCAAGGTTCCGGATTGGATGTCGACGACTTTCGGAATCCATGCCTCGAGGGGAAGATGCCCCAACCCATGTAAGATTTGCTGGCAAACATCAAGGGAATCTCTCATCCATTTTAGGGATTTTAGCGGACAACAGCCGTTGATGATAAGCATGCATCGGGGGCAATTACTGACTACAATCAAGAATACAGTAGGACTCCTAGGACACCCAAACTTCTTCGGAAGCTACCATCTTTACTCCTCTTTCTTCCCAAGTTTGCAGCAATTCGCTTCAACAAGTCCTCCTGACACAACCCAAACATTTGCTTAAGCAACGCAAAATATATACAATGATTTACAATGATCATGAACAAGAATCATACGAGTACAAGTTATTTGAGCCAGAACTTGTTCGCCAAAAACAATCAATGAAGTGACGTGCATTTCAAAACCGAAGTACCGAAGGGTCGAGATATGTAGAAGTGTATGGTTGAAGTCAGTTCGTTTGCTGTCACGGCTAGTTGGGGCTTGCGAGTACACACAGATTTTGAATCATATCATCAACTTTCATCAATTGGCATCAACTGCCACATGTTTGGTTGATCCAACTGTTCCTCCAAATCTTCTTATTGTACTGACCTTTGTGGAAAGCATCCATATCATCTAATGAAAAATAACAAATGAATCCAAACGTAGCTACGAATGTGTTGGCTTATCGATTCCTGGATTTCACATGTCATGAAAATTCTCCGATTCCCAGGATCGATCGATCGATCCGGGAGATTTGGCAAGCGTGGAATACCGTGGATGTGTAAATTGATGTAAAGTCAAACTAATTGACTAATCATAGTAGTTCTCAATTTGATGTTGTCCTTGAATACACTCTCCGTGGAGGTGAAATAACTTTGTCAGGGAACCTTGTCGTCATGCTTTTGTACTTTGTAGTTCCCTTCTCAAAGCCTAGAAGATTCGGATGAAGAAGCTGGCAATCCATGCCTTGACTGCCTCTCAACAAGATTCCCGAGGCCCAAGACTTCAGTCCCCAGACCTCGTCAGTATCCTCCCTGGGTATCTGCACAAATCCCTTCTCCATCTCTGAACATGCCTGGCTGTGAAGCATGGAAAATGATGTGTGAAAACTGGATTTTCCTCGGACTCTGGACTCCATCGCAAGTTCATGCAAGTTAGGGTTTCCACGTCATCAATGTGTCGTCCATGTTTAGTCGACCCCGAGGTGCTGCGATCATATCGATTCAAAAACAACTTCAACACTTCCCAGCTCACATCAAGCATCATCAAACAAGCCTCCACATGGATACCTGCCGGGATTCTTCAGGAATGAAATACCTGCCGGGAACGTGCAACCATCGGAACCTCCAAGACTTGCACCCAATGCGGCAGACATGCGACTCCATCGCCAAGATTTATAACCTAGCAAATTTATGCAAATTGCGATTCGCATTTGGCATGAATCTGAGAGCTAGACTCGACCCCATCCTCCGAAAACTCCACCATGGACCTCCACAGGAGAATGTTTGATCTCCATTAATTTCCTGGAATTCTTCTGAAGTCACGTGCTTGAAAGATCTTGAAACACGGAAATGGATGGAGATATGAAACATCATGGAGATGTGCGCCATCCCCATGCATATATAGATCAACAAACGTACAAAATTGAAAAGGAAGAAAGCTGAATGAAGGAACAAACTGCCGAGCTGAGGTATAAACGAAAACACAACATGTGGCACCCCAACTTTTTGTGGACTCCGCCAAAATGGCTGAGGCTAGGTCACATTGACCTATACGAGCCGTTCACACATCAGGCTTCGGACCGAAGCACACTGGCCAACCTTGCACGCCCCAGGTAGTACGTGGCCCATTCCAGTGATGGCCATCGCTGCGGTAGAGGACTGGCGTCTGGCCCGTCTCCGTATGTGAAACGGAGAAGTGCCTGTATTTTCGACGATCACGAACGTGATCGTCAACCGCACCCAAACGGAAGCGGCCCACCTGGACGAAGTTATGACCAAACAAAACACCCGTGGCCTTTCCGGGTTTCCATCTCCTGTTCCAAGCATGATAAGGGGACCTACCCCTCTTGTTGTGGATCCTTCCGTTCCAGTCCATGAGTTGGACGACCCTTTTGTTGCGAAAGGAGATGCTGAGATACTTTCCATCATCATGCTCAGCAATTCTCCACACGTGGATTTGGATGAACTTGTCACCGAAATAGATGCCATACCTTTTTGGACAGCGATTTTGCAAAAAAAACAAGATGGAAACCACGAACCCGAATGTTCACACGTTTAAGAAAGATGGACCAGCTAGAATGAAACCACTGTACGTTTGTGTCCATTTTTTCTGCAGTTTTTTTTCGCTGTTCGAAATAGTCGAAGCTTGTAGACAAGGTAGGATGACCTGGCAATAGATATGCAAAAGCGGCGGAAAAGGTCATACTCAAATAACTGTGCATTTGTCGGCATTTCTTGTCTTTCTTGCGATGACCAACACTTCTCTTATAACACTCCTCTACAACACTTCTCCACAACACTTCTCTGCATCATTTCTCTACAATGCTTCTCTACAACACTTCTCTACAAGTCTCGTCGCCAACACACTTCTACAACGCTCTCCTACAACACTTCTCTTCAACAATTCTCTTCAACGCTTCTCTACAACATTCTTCTCCAACAATTCTCTACAACACTTCTCTACAAGACTTCTCTCCAACGCTTCTTTACAAAACTTCCTCCAATCGCTTCTCTGCAACACTCCTCTACAACACTCTTCCCCAACACTTCTCTACAACAGTCTTCTCCAACAATCTTCTCCAACACCCTTCTCAAACACTTCTCTACAAGTCTCTTCGCCAACACACTTCTACAACACTCNACTTCTCTACAACACTTCAAAACTTCTCTACAACACTTCCTCACAACATGTTTCTACAACACGTCTCTACACCACTGCACCACACTTCTCCACAACTCCTTCACAACACTCGCTCACAACACTTCTCCACAACACTTCTTCACAACACTTCTCTAGAACACTCCTTCACAACACTCCTCACAACACTTCTCCACAACACTTCTTCACATCACTTCTCTACAACACTTCGGCGCAACACTTCTCCAGAACACTCGTCCACAACACTCCTTCACATCACTTCTCTATAACACTTCCTCGCAACACTTCAATACACCACTTCAGCCCAACACTTCTCTACAACAATCCACCGCAACACTTCTCCAGAACACTTCAAAACACTTCTCTACAAAAAAACCTCACAACACTTCGATATACAACACTTCCCCACAGCACTTCTCCACAACAATTCTCTACAACACTTCCCCACAACACTTCTCGACAACACTCCTTCACAACACTTCTCCACAACACTTCACCACAACACTCCTTCACAACACTTCTCCACAACAGTTCTCCGAAATTTCTCTACAACACTCCTCCACAACACTCCTTTACAACACTCCTTCACAACACTTCACCACAACACTCCTTCACAACACTACTCCACAACACTTTTCACAACATTTCCCTGCAACACTTCCCCACAACACTTCTCTAAACAACACTTCCCCACAAGGCGTCTATACACCACTTCACCACTCCTTCACAACACTTCTCCGGCCACAACTCCTTCACAACACTCCTTCAAAACACTACTCCACAACACTTCTTCACAACATTTCCCTGAAACACTTCCCCACAACACTTCTCTAAAAACTATACAACACTTCCCCACAACATGTCTCTACACCACTTCACCACTCCTTCACAACACTTCTGCACAACTCCTTCACAACACTCCTTCACAACACTTCTCCACAACACTTTTTCACAACACTTCTCCACAACAAATCCCCACAACACTTCTTCACAACATTTCTTCACAACACTTCTCTACAACACTTCACTTCAACGCTTCTCTACAACACTTCAAAACATTTCTCTACAACGCTTCCTCACAACATGTTTCTACAATACTTCCCCACAACACTGCTCTACAGCACTTCGCCACAACACTTCGCCACAACTCCTTCACAACACTCGCTCACAACACTTCTCCACGACACTTCTTCACAACACTTCTTTACAACACTCCTTCACAACCCTCCCTCACAACACTTCTCCACAACACTCCTCCACAACCAACACTTCCCTGCAACACTTCCCCACAACACTTCTCTACAACACTTCCCCACAACACGTCCCTACAACCGTACTACTCCGTACTACAAAGTACTACAAAGTACTACTCCGTACTACAAAGTACTACTCCAGTACTACTCCGTACTATAAAGTACTACTCTGTACTCCTAAGTACTACTCCGACCGAAACGACGTCAACAAGACGTCCATCCAGTACTACGAGGTACTACAAAGTAGTACAAAGAAACACTTCGACCGTCCGACCTCGAAAACGACGTCAGAACGACGTCCATCCAGTACTACTCCGTACTACAAAGTACGACTCCAGTACTACTCCGTACTACAAAGTACTACTCAACTACTACCCCACTACTACTCCACTACTACTCCACTACTACTCCACTACTACTCCACTACTACTCC
>DF240061.1:0-20494 GCA_000507305.1 Breviolum minutum Mf 1.05b.01 | reverse complement strand
ACTTGCGTAGCATGTCACATGTGCGCAAGTGCAAGAAACGTCAAGTCCATAGCATGTCACATGTGTGCAAGTGAAAGAAACGTCATCATCCCCACCCCACCCACCCAACCCTGCCCATGTGTCAACGTATGCAAAAATAGCGAATTCCACCGGGTCATTAATGACGCCGGTACCAGTAGCAAAAAACTGTGCACCAGAAACTGGAAGGGGGCATCTACCAACTTCTTGGAAGCTGTTGGAAGTATGCCTGTCCCAAACCTAAGAGGGAGGCCCAGTCTAATTTGGTTTTTTCAGTGCCTAAAACCATCAAACAAATTCCATCATCACTGGTGATTTGCCACATTCTGAGGAAATTACCCTCCAGGTGTGAGGTCTGCCCACCACAGCGGACCCTCGCAGTTGCGCGGAGACCCACAGCGCCAGAAACGAGGTGGCAATGCCTCGTGGGCGCCGACTCGACGACTTGAAAAGTGCATCTCAAATTTGGACATGCGCCATGGAACATGTCCTGATTTTCAACCTTCACTCTTAGTTGATGATGGCCATTGATGACCATCCTTCAAACGATCAAAAAGGGTACATGTGCCACAAAGGTTTATGAAGTATTATGAACTTCTTCAATTTGACGTTGGTGAAGACCATTCCGACGCCTTCTTTGGGCTCATTGTCCAGGATGGGCCGCGCTGACGATGGGCCCTCAAGTCAGGTGAGTTGACCTCGGGCAACGAAAATTCTGATTTCTATCGGTTTCTGCCACCAAAATTTGGGATGAAGCATAGATGAACTCAGTCACAACAGTAAAGTTATGCAGGCTAAAGCACCTTCAATGCATTCTGTCACTTCTAAACAAAAATATCATGAACAAGTTCTCAACATTGAGAGCTCCAGAATCCAGTGGCACTGTTGTATCTGAAGTTGGATAGAGCTTGAGTCCGTATTACTGAGTTTTCAATTCTACAAATGAAACAGCATGCGATGCTTCTAACTAACAGGAAACTGGTTGGAGGCATTCTCGCAGGTGGCTGAAAAGCTGGGTCACCAGCCTCCCAGTCATCTTCCTCACTTGAGCATGAAACCTGGACTCTGGACAATAAGGACGAACATGAAGGAACTAAATTTAGGATGTTGCATGCAACAAATATCTTGTCCATTTTGGCTCATTTGCATAGCATCACCAACACGGACCACAGGCCGGCCTGCCGAGGCAGGATTGGAAGAGCCAGTTGTTCTTCCTCCATGTCAAATGCCTGGCACCAAAGCAACTTGCAAAAGGCTCCATTCCATGTATGCTACATACAAAAAATCTTACAGCAAAGACCCAATTCTTTGCATGATAGTTATATAGTTGTAAGATTCTTATCTTTTTTGGCTCAGTATTTGTTGGGAGAAACCCTGCGGTTTAAAAAACAGATCTATATTGTAGATCATGTCTTCATCCATTTCCACATCATCTTGTGGATCCTAAGGGGTCTGGCAGCCACATACAACATCGATTGACCGATTGACCCTGCCTTACAACATCTTACAACACTAATTTGTGTTCCATCAGAAAAACCCAGGTAAAAACCAACCCCCAACAGGGCCACAGAAATCGCCAACGCACCATCCAGGACTCGTCATCCTGAATGTCATGGTTTCGCTCATGACTGTACCTGGCGAAACCCAAAGGGAAAGAAACAAGACACAGAAATGATATTACATTAGATATGAAATTAGTTATTTGAAAACTGCATGAAATCAGCTTTAAAAACTGTACTCTGGTGGCCTCCCGTACTGTATAAATACTACCGATATATTTATCATTACTACCAAGCTCCTGTTGTCAAGAAAGGAAGGCACAAATGAGATGTGACAAATCAACACCTAACTCGTTGTGTCCGCACTTTCATTTGTCATTCACTTGTGAATGGACAGAAAAAGCAATGAGAAGGTCCAAAACAACAGATTCAGACCGACCAGCCCACTGGCTGCACTGGCTTCACTGGCACATCCTCCATAGGTGTAGGTCTGGCTGTACTGTGTTGAGTAACCCCCTGACGTACACGTATCGGTATAGTTTTTTTTGATGCCTGTCAACCCAGCGCCTTCTCGACCTGCCAGGTAGGCGGTGCACATACTGTGGGAACTCATGCATTCGACGACCCCGATCATTGGGCACACAGCGGTGTAGAATGGCCCCATGTCAGTCGTCTGTCCCTGCGCTATTTGGACTGAAAGTTGGGTGGCTGTGATGAAGTCTTTATACAGGTGTCCAAAATTGGGACACCCACCGCACCAGCAGTCCAAGGTTGTGGAAAGAATACCGTCATTTCTTCCGAGCTGCCGACCATTCAGCACTTTGTCCGCAGTACAAGCACTTTGTTTTTCGGCACAGGTATGGCTGACTTGTGCCTGCAAAACAATCCCACAGTTGCTGTAAGAACCTCTTGGTCCTCCTTTGGCCAAACGCACTCCATTTCCTCATAAGCACTTTGCATATCAGGACAAGCGCTTGCACATGCAGCCGTCAGAGGTGTAAGAGGTGTGAGTGTACCTCGCCTTTGCAACTGGCGGGCCTTTTGGGTCAAAGCTTCTAGCGGGTCCACCGAAGCCGCAAAGGAGACTGCTGCGCCGAGGAGCAAAAATGCCATAGATGCCATCGCTGCGTCCACCCGAGATGTTGTGGATACTAGTATACAGGGTCAAATAGCCAGCCAAATCGGAGCCAAAGCGTCTGCTGAAAATTCGCTACAACTTCCAGTAATGAAAAAAGCAAGGTAAATATGTCACCGACAATTCCTCAAACTAAAAGGGGCCGTGTTAGGAAGCCTTCTCAAAAGCAGGCGTGAAGTTTGTTTCTGTCACAATTCGCAAATTTCAGACTCTCTCAGAGCCAGCCCAAACTCCCAATTCACTCCGCAAGTCGTTTCTGGACATACTGTGATATACAAATGATATTTTTTCCTTGCATCCTTGCCGGGGCATGTTTAGAATGTCTTCAAGTACACTTTCAGCAAGGCTTTTCAACAAACATTACACAGTCTTGGGTGGTAACCGACCCCAAATTTCTCCCCACCTGTCCGCAAATCTGTCAAGCAGGTTGCAAAGGCCCTTGGGAATGCGCACATGGATAAACTATTTGGTGGTTGCACCGAGATCGTCGGCTCCAAGATTTTACCTGATGGGAAACAAACATATAACATTTCTATATGTAGCTAGATAGACGTGTAGGATATGAATTTTGGAAAGATCAGGGCAAATCTCATAAAGTCCATGAAAATTTTGGAAGTCAAATCTTTGATTAAGCTCAAGATTTTTTGTCGGCAGGATTGCGCTAGAAACCAGCCATGGAAATCGGGCACCATCATCAAGTTCTACGGGGGTGTATCTGTTTCATTGATGGATTCTTGATACCTACCGGTGTGTACCAGTTGGGCAGGCATGAAAGATTGGTGAATTCTTCGGCCCCGGGCGAACAAAAATGTATACACATCGCAACTGGAGGTGCATGATTTGTCCATCAACAGTATCACTCAAAAGCTAAAAGTGGCACTTCAGATTGATAGTTTGATAACTTCATTCAACTATTGTAAAAAAACTCTGTTTCGCACCACTGGAACCACACGCGGATTCCATGTGCGTTCTGGGCATCGGAAAAAACCCTCGCATCTCCTCGTAGTCCACCAAGCCGGGCCGTTCCGCATTTTCCAAGCGAAGCGCCTGAGAGATCACCCATTGGGCCACTTTTTGGGGCGAAACGGAGAACCCAAAAAAAAAACAGCAGATTTGCTTGAGTTGATGGTTGGTTGCCACGTTTACTTTGTTGACTTTTGTTTCCGGAAGGGCCGGGGTGAAAGAAAAAAAATCACGTTCTTCTCGAAAAGGTCATTTTTGCGTAGCATCACCAACACAGACCACAGGCCTGCCGAGGCAGGATTGGAAGAAGTGGAGGAGCCAGTTGCTCTTCCAGGTCAGATCCCTGGCACCAAGCAACTTACAAAATGCTCAGATTTTTCAGCCCCTAACACCTTCAATGCAACGAATGCTAGACGAAGGAACACATCCTTGATATTACATGATAGTTTGCTGTAAGATTCCTCAACCTACCTGCAAAGAAAATTCTACAAGCAATCATTTGACTCAACATTCATGATCTATCATTATATATTTTGGTCTTATTCATTTTGGCTGGTATTTGCATTGCATGACCAAAACCGAAGACAGGCCTGCCGAGGCAGGATTGGAAGAAGTGGAATAGCCAGTTGCTCTTCCATGTCATATGCCTGGCACCAAGCAACGTGCAAGGTCTCAGATTCTTAAGCAACATCTCTTGGGTTCAGCTTGAGATAACTTGATGTTTCTTATATCGCGAAACTGGTCATCCCCCACAGTCCTCAGGGATTGGAACAGCAGTCCACCACTTCCAAAGAGCCTGACATTTTCAAGGGTCAGCAAAAGGAAGACTGGGAAAACCGGCAAAACACGTTCGCTTAGTTCGGTTTTGGGCCTGCCCAATCGCAAAGCAGCCAAGTGTTTCAGCAGCCATCTTGATGTACTGAAATTCAGAAGAAGCTGAATGAATCTAGCGGCCACTTGATCCACAAACCAACGAACTTGATCTGTCCAAGAATCAAAGGCACTTGTACATTGTACATTGTACATGACATCCGGTGGAAGCACACCACGTGAAGCAATGCCGCAGATGCAGTGTAACAAGCACAATAGGTCATTTTGGGTCACCTTGCCATTCTGATTGGATTGGTGCGTGAAGCACAACTAGTCTTTAGACCGACCTACTCAAGCTTGACAGCAGATAGTAGAAACAGCATTACGGGGCGAGCTAAAAAGCTCACCATTTTTTTTCCGAAGAATCGTACTGCATAAGACTAGTAAACTCTTGATGATGTCCCCCCTTGGTGACACGGAGAGAAGGTCGTTAACTTCATGTAAAATCCTGTAAATACTTTCAGCAACCCACCTCCTTGTACAAATGTCTTTACCTACCTGAAAGTGCAATAGTGTAGAATCGAAGTCACCGTGTCAATGTCCGCTGCTGTGGGCTATTGTCTTGCTATGGACTGTCCCAAACAGCAATGGAAAGCACAGATCTACTCAGCTAACCAAGATCGTAGATCTGCAAAAAAAACGGTAAAACACGTCGAATTCTCCGGTTCTTCACTCGCCTACGGTACCTACGAGTCTTCCTGGTGCATCTTTGACGCCCAGGTATTCACTCGCCTCAGGCCCAACCTCTGGGAGCGCTTGGCTTCAGCCGTTTCGATGTCTTGCCCATAACCAACCCGGCGGTAGAAGCCGGAGGTGAAAAGCATCGCTGTAGCCTGGGTTTTCTTAACACAGAAAACCAAAGAATCAGCGAATCAGTTATATTCCCAAAAAAGCTCATCATATTGAATACAATTGACTAGAATTTCTTCGACCTTTCTGGAAGCCTGCCTCTGAATACCCAGCTAAGGAACTCAAAGACTACACCGGAAACCTACTGCCGATACCTGTGAAAAGACTCACCCCTATGATTGGTCCCACATCACCAATGGTAACAGCACTCGCAAACACACCCCTCTGCGTAATGCAGAACCTCGCACCTAAATGGCGAGTATAAGATCCGCCCCCAATATCCAGAGGAACCATCTCTACTTGTGGGTATGCGGTGACCACAACGAGAGTATCATATTCTGGCAAGTGACCAATGCAAGTGCACTTGCAAAAAGAAAAGGTGCTCGAGGATCCAAAGAGTATAGGGTGGCAGCGATGGTGCCAGCAACACAACCTCCTGTTCCACAGCCAGAGTTGTTAGGGGTAGGTGACACCCATCAAGATTTCCGAAGATTTGTCACATGTCTTCCAAGTAAACCAGGTCTTATGGTGCTTGCATGCACCAGGTCAAAGATGAAAGCCACACAAAAAAAAACTGAATGTTGCCTCGACCCTCTCTGTCCTATGGCTTGGAAATTCTTGGCCCAGATGGAGATCGATAAGAATACTTCTGCATCCCCAAGGGAATAGAAGAGGATCAGATTTGTGACATTCCTCTGGAAAAAGACCTCAATCAAAAGTCGCAAAGATATGCAAAGATCTGTTTGGACAAGGTCATGAGCCCTACATCAATGAGAAAAACGAGACTCCTCCTGACTCATGAGATGAGACGACTCTGCTTTGTTCAGACATTAAACGAATGAAACAAACATTTTGCTGATTAATCTCAAGCGGGCTTGACATGATTTCACCACTGAAGTTGACAATCCATCTGATATCACAAGGCTGTACGAATCATAGCTACAGGCAAACAAAATACAAGTAGTTCAAAGCCAGCAAAACGGAAAGCTGAGACACGAAGGCTGATCCCATGAAGAGTTGCGCCGCCATGGCCACAGGTAATACAGGTGCTGCTATGAGCAAGTGCAACACAACCCACACCATCAAGTTCACTGTGACATCGTAGGGCTGAGATGTTGAAAAGTGCCAAGTGCGCCGGAGCCGGCCCATTTCATCTGGGTCAGTTTCACCTCCAAGACGAGGAGCCAACTGCAACGCTGCGGCCGCGATGACATCGCCAGCCGTCTGCACCATTCCTGCCCAAGGACTGAAGTTGTGCACCTGCTTGAAGTAGATGGCAAACCGGGACAACTCGGTGATCCACGCCAACATATTGGTCACACATGCTATCATGATCAAGCCAGCCGGAAGTCTCCTTGGGTATGGCAAACTCGCAAAGAATTGGCCAGCTGTTCTTCCATACTGACTGTTAGGAAGCTGCAATGGAAACCTAATGAAATTCGTGTTTAGGGTGCTTTTGCAGTGTTCAACAAAGATCCAAAAGAGCCTTCCCCAATATCTATGTACATATAAAAATAAAATATATATATATATGAATATATATATATATATATTGATCTGTATACATGGTATGATATGATATGATAAGATATGATGTGTATATATATATATGCGTATATGAATATACATTATTATGATGTGTATATATATATACCTATATATTATGATGTATAATATATATATATATATAAAGTGCCAAGAAACCTTTCTTTTCTCCACCCCGTAGCGATTTTGTCAAAACTGAAAAATTCACGGATATTGAAAAAAGGAAACTTGTCCTGTTCCTTCTAGAAAAAACCCTTTTTCCACTGAGCCAGACCTCAAGTGGAGAAATAAGTTTTAAGGGGGTATTAGTTCGAACGGGCCAGACCCCCGAGCTCTCAGACTAATCCTCACCCCCTTCAGGACAGTTCCAAAGAAACACTCTTTTTAACGAAGTTATTGGGCCGCTTGCGTCCTTTACCACGTCCCCCTGATCTTTCGACCTTGGGAGAAGGCTCAAGTGTGGCAAAAGATCCTGTACTGACTTTTGCTGAAAATAATCGAAGAAATGGTGCAATATGGGGATCTGTGGTTGGGATTTTGAGCTCCGCCAAAAGAGCCAACCCTTCATTTAGATAAATCCTCGCTGTTTTCACAGCCTGCCAACGCCCCTGGATCAAAATTTGGTCCAGAGAATGGTGTCGACTAAACCACCAAGTGGCACCTCCCCGACGGAGGCTGTACGGACGGAAATTATACTGGGTTAGCCTTAGGCCAGAAAGAGCATCATTGAAAAGCTTTCGCCAGTTCCCGGGGTTTCGGGACAAGCTATGAGAAGTTGTAGCAAGTGTCATCCATTTTTTCACAGGTTTGACGGCCTTGTCATAACCTAAGATGACACTTTCTGCAGCTCCTGCACGCTTACCAGACTTGGTAAGTCCTAGTGAAATAAGGACCTTTTCCTGGGAGCTGTGGCTTGACAAATTATGTCGTGCAAGGGATAGGATCTCGCCGGCGCGCAACATGCCATAGAAGCCAATCAATAGTGAGATTCCGAAGGTGATGTGGTTATGAAAGAAAGCCCAGCCGCACATGGCGTGTAACACTGGCTCAGGGAGAGGGGGCGCCCGAGCTGGCACCTCATTAACTCCCCAGGTTTTCAGGAGTCTCCAACTTCCCGGAAGGTACCCTTTGATTTTCGGATCAAGGTCTTGAAGGCCTGCCAAAGTATCATTTGCCAAACCTCGCCCCTGTCCAGTGTACCAAAGGTGTTCCACATAGTCACAGACCAGGGGATCCAGCAAATCCCGCTTTTCAGGGAGTTTAATAGCATTTACCTTGAGGTGAGCCACAAATTGGTCAATTGCCTTATTGTATCGCTGCCGAGTTTGAGGTTGAACCGTGAGTTGACGAAGAGTACCTAAAGTACGTCGCTTTTGTGCACGCTGTGCTGGGGTTTGTGCCTCCAACACTCTTTTAGGCATGACGGAACTTAGACCTGACCCGGACCCCCCACCTGCTAGGTTTGTCCGCGGGGTTTTGGTCCGTGTTCACATAGCCCCATAGAGAATGGCATGAGCTTGCCAGCAAGAGTGCATTTATGCGACACATTGTTCGTCGTAACTTTCGGGAACTACTGCGACCTCGGCTAAGGCAATGTAGACACACCAGGGAATCCGTCAAATGGATGAAGCGCTTGCGCACCAAACGTTGATGACAAACTCTCCATTTGACACTGGTCAATATGGCTCTAAGCTCTAAGGAGTTGATATGTTCTTTAACTCCCGTCCACCGCCAACCAGACAGGACCTTCCATCGCCAAAGGCGGGAGGGCACCGTCGCCCGGAGTCTATGGTACTTGACGAGCTGGTTCGAAGGGGTGGTTAATAGAATGTCTTCTCCTTTGATACTAATCAAACTGCAAAGGCTATTTGCCAAAGTGCCTTGGTCATGGGACGCAGGCACCTGTTGCAGAGGGTTCAACGGGAGACGGAAAAGTTTCGCCTGCAATAACCTTAGGTTTGTGGGGTTGAGCTTGTCCATGATGTACTGAGGTGAATGCGCATGAATGAAACCAAGGGGTGCCAAAAGCTGACCCAAAAACCAGGCCACGACGGGTACCGACCAAGAGTTACCCAGTAAGGTTAATCGTTAAACAGCACGTCCTTCCTTTTGTTTTTAGGAAGACAGCTTCTGGTATACCCCACGGGGAATCCTAACATGTACTCCCGCTCCTCTGCGTCAGGGAGTCGACATTCGTTCTTACGGTTGATAAGACAGTTGCGTTGGGCGTATTGATACGGCGGGAATCTGTAGGCATCCTGCCGCCACCGCTCCACTTCCTCGTCGTTGCATTGCAAAATGCCTGCAGGCTTGCGACCAGGTCGATCTCGAGGTCTGGACGTTGTGAAAGTAGGAAAGGAGCGTAGCTCATCAACCTTCAACCACCCACGTTTGCAAACTTCCTCCAATGGTTGGTTTGATGTCAAGACCACTGACGACCTGCTGGTGTCAGTCTCCATCCGGAGGTCTGCACCATCACCAGCCAAAAGCTCCCACGTGACCCAGTACAACCGAGGCCGGCTGCACCAGGTAAGCTGCCCCGCGTCACATTCCCAAGGAGCGGACCCGAAGTCATCAGACATGACTTCGCAGTCTGCATCATCCATAGAGGCTACCGATTCCATAAGGCAATGGACTTGACACCATGGAAAGTTGGCCTGAAACAACCGGCGGATCCTGCTGACATGGGAGAAAAGCCCTGACCTTTCATCCCCAAGAGCTCCTTTTCGGTCATAGTTTCCCACTTACCTGGCACGGGCCTACACCTAAAATGACCATGCTTGCCTGTGAGTACCGCCCAGCAAGAGAGTGAACTACGGCCTGATCTACCAATCTCACATCTTTGATAATTTCATTGCCAGGAAAATGTGCCTCGACCACACGGGATGCGGCCTCATTGGCTTCTATACTGACATAACCAAGGACTCGGCAACCCAACAGGTCTAGCGCGACCCTGAGGGCCCCGATCCCGTCAAAAACACCGACACATAGTACCGAGTCCCCATCATGTAGTTCTTCTTGATGTCCCCGTAGCGCTCCCGATGCAGCCAATTAGACGCACTGAAGAACATAGTCCCCCACCGCTTTCTGACGCATCGCTGCATGTGATCTTAGGATCGACTGCCAGCCGGAAATCCAGTCGCGCCAGGGGGATCAAACACAGGACCCTAAGGAGCTCCAGACGACACTGGATGGGCAAAGGCCTGCAACAGCTCCCGGCTTCAGGGAGGGAAACGATGTGCTGCCAGACCGCATTTAAGCATCCCAAGATGGGCCTCCTGAACATAGATACATAGACTAGCCCACCGCAGGCCACCTGAAGCTGCCGCTTCGTAGCCTGTCCAGCTTCACAGAGCTAAGCGTGGCAACCATGTACTTTAGCAACTTTTCTTCCTTGGGCCCCGAGGATTCCATCCACCTGTGCCCCCTGAAGCTCGACCGGGCCACTGACTTCTTGAGGTTCCTAGGTACTTGCCAGCAGTCATACTCTGCCTTCAGCGCAGCGACGCCGGGGGCTTCAGTGCCTTCCACATCGACAAGTTGCGTTGCCTCAACGCGTTCCAACAAGTCATAGTTATCGAGATAAACCCGCCACCTGGGCTCACAATCAGAAAGCCAAATCTTTGCGTAGTTCACCTTGGGGGCAATTCACTCCCGACACCTCAGGGAGATGTCGTCCTGATGCCAAAACCAAATTGCGATGAACGTGCTGAGCAAGGCTTACTGAATTTAAGTACCCCATAGGAAGCACCAACGACGCCAAGTAGCACTCCCGGCCTTTGAGGTGTGCAGGGAGTGAACCGTCCGGGATAACCTTGTTGAAAGCCAGGTACTTCACCCAGTCTCCAGGAACAGCCATAGTATAGAAGAAGCACCGCACATCTTCACTGCTTATGAGGAGCCGCTCGTTAGGCTGAAGAAAGAAAGGTGACATTGAGGACCATGCAGGAAGGGTGGCAACGCCCCCCGACAAAGGCTCAGAAATGGTGTTAAAGGGAACCAGGTTCATGATTAGCCGATATACCTCGATCCCATCAACCACTTCATTTTTGGTGACACCGAACATCCCATTAACCAATGGGCCGGATCCAGTGTCAAACACCTCCTCACGGGGAAGGGCGCAACACAGGCCACACTCCATAAGCCCAGCACATACCTTCTCCCATTCAGAGTCAGCAACCATCACCTTTGGACTTGTGATTTTGCCCCACTGATCTCTAGGCTTGACAAACAAGTCAATGTTATCAACAAAAAATTGGGCCCCTAAGGTGCAAACCTCCCTTAGAGGGACCCTCCCGATTTCAGCAGGGAGCGCCCTCTTAATATTTTCCCAAGAAAATCTCCTTGCAATTTTTACTTCCTCGCCCTGGTAATCGACACTTCGTGTTTGAAAAAACTCTTTCCAGGAAAATCCCGGGATTGTTGAAGTCAGGGTTAAAATTCTCTCTACGTCTTTGACGAGCTCCTCCTCCAAACATCCCTGCTGACAGGAAGTAACCTTTTCACATCCAAATACATCGCCACCCCAAAGCGAATTCAACGCCACACAAATACCAACCAACCAAGAAACACCTTCTTCTTGCAACCCAGGGAAAAGGAGTTTTAACTGGTCCCTAGAAGTGGGGAGGGGGAATAGTGAGCCGCTATGCCCAACCTCCATGGTCTTGCTACGGAGTGGTAAAACTTCTAGAAACCCTTGCAAAACTCTTGACCCTAGACTTCGTATAGTGAAACTAAACCCTCAACTTCGCTCTCACAATCTTTTTCTCCCCCCGCTCGGAGTGAGAAATTGGAAAAACAGGATCCCTACCAGATCCATTTGGTGGCACGGCATTGAAACGCCAGTCACCCAACTTTTCAGAGTCTTTAAACTCACCAGGAGCCACCACTCCCGAAGAAACTTCACCCCTCATGTCCTCTACAGCCTCAACTCCCGAATCTTCCAGGGAGAGGCCACTCATCTCTGCCTCCTGCACTTCGTCGGCAGGGCTCCTCCTCACTTCCTGTCTCCTCCTGCTTTTCCTCCTCCTTCCTTGGCTTCTCCTTTCTCTCTGTCTCCTCCTTTGCCCCTGCCCTTCCGGTCTCCCTTCTCGTCCTTTCCTTTTCCTTTCGCTCCCTTGCCTCTCTCCTTGTCGTCGTTCCTCGGTCCCGGGTGGGCCACCAACTGGCGCAGCTTGACCTCGTCGTATGTCTCCTTCTGCGCTGTCCGGACTTCGCTCCTGCTTGATATGCCAGGATTTTCCGCTCCTGTGCATTCCAGGCGTTGAGCAATGGACCAGTGAGTGCCGGCCATGATCAATTCCAAGGATTTGAGACGCTGTGTGATAACGTCTGCTGCCCTCGCAGGGTTTCCCCTGATGATATGGTCTAGGGAGGCGCAAAGGTTCAGGACCTCCCAAAGGACCGGCCCGGTCGCTTTCTTGGCCAGCTGTTGACGGGCATACATCACCGCTGATGCCTTGGGCCCTGAAACTTCTGCTTCGGCACCCATCTCCAGGAGCAAAGACTCCCGCATAGCCACCAGCGAGGCTTGGGTTAAAACCCCCCGGGAACCTCTCGCACAAAGCCTTGCACTTCGCCGTCTCCTGGAAAAGGCTCATCTCCTCTGGGTCTTCCACCTCTCTCTCTGTACCACTGGTGATGTCCCCGACGAACTGCTTTTGTCCCTCTTCCGTTTCCCCAAGTACGAGCGGGCTTTCCTTACCACTTTCCGCCGCACTTTGTCCTTGGGATCGAGCCCCGTTCCTGAGAACAGAGCTTCTTGGGTCTTCGTTGAATCGGCCATCGGCGTTGACCCATCTGGGGTCCTGATATCCTCTACCTTCTCGGGCTTGTCCTTCTTGTCTTTTTCCGACTTTCCTTTCTTCGCCTTTTTGTCCTTCTTCTTTTTCTTGGATCTCTTTCTCTTCTTCCTGCTCCTTTCCGACGAGCTGCTCGAACTCGCCTCCTCCTTTCCTCTTTCCTCCAAGGGAGTATCTTTCACCTCCCGCGCTCTTAGCAAGGCTAGCTCGTCTCCTGGGGGCGGAACCCGGACTGCTTCGAGGTTGACCACCCAATCCTCCTCTGCACTGAGATCCTGGATCATTCGGCACTTGGTCGCATGGATGACTAGGTCCCCTCGTCCTCCACGCAGGCTTTGACTTGAACTCGCTGGATGGCTGAGCGGTCGCCACTTTCAGCATGTCCTCGTTGGTTGTGCCTGTGAGGTGAAGTCTCATGTACCTGTCGCTGCCCACTGCTTCGATGGACCTTACTCGTCCTGCTGCCTTGCACGACGTCTTGAAGTAGCTCGCCTCTTCCAACACGAGGTGCAGGTCCTTGCTGAGCTCGTCCAACTTCACATCTTCCAGCGACACGACCCCACCATCCTTCAGGCTTTTGACCTCCCTTCTCAAAGCTGGCCTCCTCATTCCAGGAGCACCCAATGCCCTCCTTGGCACTGGTCTTGCTCCCGCTTTCCCCTTTGGGTGAGCCTTGGCTACTGGCCTGGCTCCTCCCGCGGCGGGTCTTCTTAGTAATGCCTTGGGCGCCATCCCCTCTGCCACTGGGGGTTTTGACGTCTCCACTCCTCTCCTCGTTCTCGCTTTCTCTTTCCTTTTGCCTTCTTCCTACGCGACCTTGAACGGCGCACTTGATGGCTTGAACCTCCAGCAGGCGGTGGATGTCCAGACGTCCTACTCCGGTGTCCACCTCGTCTGTCTCCTCTCTCCTTATCTTCTTCTGTCCTAGTAGGCTTCCGCTCCCGGTCACGTCTGGCGTCGTCTTGACGATCACCTGATGGCTGTGGGTCCCGGTGTGAAAGCTTGACCGGCAGCTCACGTAATCCCAACGGCTTAGCGACGCTACCTCTGGGATGGATTCCTCCACCCACAGGCAGAGGCCTCTTCGTCCTCACTTCCTTCCTTTCCTCCTCAGGTGTTTTGTCCTCGTCCTCCTCAGCGGTCACGCAGGAGTAAACCTCTTCTCCCGACCCAGCTGACTCGTCCTTGACTGGAGTTCGCTTCCTCTCAAGTCCTTCTCTCCTCCTCGCCTCTTGTTCTTTACCCGGAGTCTCGGGTTCCTCCCGTTCCTTCTCCTTCTCTTCCGCAACCTCCTTTCTTTTCTTGGGAGTGCCACCCGGCGGTTCAGGGGGCCTTGCAACTCCCGATCCTCCAGCCAAACTCGCCTCTCCAAGCCTCTCTTCAGCTAGGTCGGTCAAGGCACCCGCGCAATCTCTAAGGTGCCCAAGTCCAACCCCCAAGTCACTTTCAGCTAGTGACTTCCAAAGAGTCTCCACTCGGGAAAGTGTACGGCAACCAGCACACAAAGGGAAGGGTCCTGACCTTCCACAACCACTACAATGCATAGATCGAGCTTGAAGCCAACACTTCGGGAGAAATCATAATGTCACTTTATTTCCGGGGCCGTAAAAACATATGATTATATATTACATTCGTACTATATACGAATACACAACTATTCATAGAGATATGGTAAATCTCCAAACTTTCAAGTTTGGGAGTTTGAACCCACCAAATTCATCTGACTAGAGGGTGCCGACTTAAGTCTGAGCCTCAGATCTTTCTGATGCCCTTCTTCTTGGGTGCTTCCTCATCGCATTTGAGGTCAGGATGCTGACGCTCTGGATTTGTTTCCTCTCTGATTCTACCTGAGTCTCCTTTGGCTGTTATGACTGTAGCTTCTAACATCATGGCGCTATGTCGCAGCTCATGCCCTGCAACACTCAACCTGCTCATGCGAGACAAAGCACTGGCCACACTGGCGCGGCTCTGATAACTTCTCCGACTTTGACGAGTTGGGCTGTCGCCCGATCCTGCCCGGGACCGCAACCTTGCGGTACCCTTGGAGCGTCTGTGGTCATCCAGCCCAATGCGAGCGGTGCCTCTGGATTGTTTGCTTTTCCTGTCAAGAGTGACACTGTCCCTGACAAAGTCTTCGCTCGCATGCCTGGCGCGCAACCCTATCGTGGTACCATGGGAGAGCCTGTGGTCATCCAGCCCACTGTGAGCGGTGCCTCTGGATTGCTTGCTTGTCCTGTCAGGAGTGACAGTGTCCTTGCCATGTTCAGCCTCATTCAATTTAAGCTCTTCCACACTCCCGGGCAACTTTGTACTTTGCTTGGGCGAGCTGGAAGCTGGTACTGCTGCAGCAAATTTGGAGTCTGCAATCTCATCTGTCCTACTCTCATCTGCCTTGGCTACTTCTTGGACCTCACTCTCGTCGGATGTCCCGACTTCGAAGAAAACCTTCATGAAGGATTGCCTACATGATGGCTGAACGAGGAAGGTGAGGAGAAGAGTGCTTTGCGTTCCCAAATGATACACCACAATACCTTCCCAGCCAAAATTCTCATAGACAATACCCCCCAAGGTGCAAGCAATTGCCTTTGAAAGGGTGTAAACGGACAAGACTGTTGAAGTTGCCTGCCGTGCCAGAAGCTCTGAGGATCCAAAGACATCGAATGCAATCCCTTCAATCATGGCAAGCGGCTCAAAGCATATGAAAGCTATGGCTTCCAAAAGGATGGCCCACTCTTTAGTTATGAAGAGAAGGGCTAGGACTGCAATGACGGTATGAATCACTGCAAATGGAACCGCAACCCAGAACCCAAGCATTTTGGGCAGTTGTTGGCATACCACCCGCAAAGCAAAGCCAGCAGTCACTGCCAGACCTGTGTTGACAGCTGGCCATCCCATCGATTCGTAGTAGAGGGAAAAACCAGGCCACGCAAAGGCAGCCAAATTGCCGGCAAGGAATGGCAACAAAAGGCATACCAAAACATATCCGCGTGAGCATGGAAGCCTCTCTTCATCCAAGTCTGGGAAGTCCTCGAAATCATCCAAATCTTCCTCTTCCATGGTGCGTTTGCTACTTGACGCCTCGAGCTGAAAACGGCTACAGGCTGCATGAACTTTGCATCAGCTTTTGTGCTGATTGACTCCAAATAAGAAAGTTGCGGGAGCTTCCTCCAGGTCGTGCTCTAGGTTTACCTTAACTGTCTACGTTTTCAAAACTCTGGCTAATGTATGCTGAAGTCATCTTATATTGTAGTATCTATCTAATCATATTTAATCTTATATACAGTTTCAACCTGAGGAAAAATGTAGTTCGTACTCCTGTTGACTCCTATCCATTCTTGGCCAGCGCGATCGAAATCACTGAATCCAGTCCATGGCTCATTCAAAAACCTTGACAAGGTTGGATCTGCACTTTTTTGCTTTACAAGAAAACGACACTCATCTGAATCATCTGAAGAGAAGAACACAGCACCGACTCAAAATGATCAAAGAAGCGTGCTGCTATTTTCCAATGCCAACTCGGCCTTCCTAGGCCTTCACATTTCAAACTATTTATACCCGATTAATACTACTTTTACACAGGCCTGCAGTGACCAGTTGTTCTGGTCCCTGCAGCCCAATTACCCGGCCATCTCAAAGAATGCTTCCAATTGCTTCAAATCTTAGAGCAACAGGTGGCCAACTAGTGGCTTTCTACACACCACCGAGGCCTGGAGGGACGAGTTATTATGGTGCCTCGTCCCTTCAATTTTTTGCCCAACAACCATTTGCTGAAATACCATGCAAGTATGTGAAACACATTGAAACATCGAAATGCTTGAAACAGCACATCTGGTCTTCATCTAGAATTCTCCTCTGAGATTGGTCACCCTTTCGAAAATGCCAGATTGTGGGCTCAGCGCTGCAAAACTCTGTTCAACTCATCTAGGCGTGGACTTGGGCAGGACAAGGTCAACAAATTGGATGAGTTCATCCAATTTGTTCACCTTGTCCTGCCAAAATTATCACACAATCCCACAACTCACAAGGGCCTTTGGGGATGGCTCATGGCGGTGATAGATGACATCAAAAAGTCAAAAGATAAGCTAGCATTCTATCAAACCGTTTTTCCCGCTTGTTCTTTGTCCCAGGTAAAGAACGGACAACACCAACAGCAAGCATATGATGTGTAGACTAGACAACGAAATTCCTTCCATTGCTTCCAAAACTGAAAGCACATTACTAGTAAACGTCATCAAACATCGAACATTGAACTGCAGCTCCCGATCCTCCAGGTCTGAGGCTTTGCTCAAATCATTGAAGGCCTTCACGACACGACCAAGTTTACGATTTGCCATGTAAGTGTCTGAGTTCAGCCCTTCCTTCGAGATCTTCGAGCATATTAATATATCTGCCAGCAAAGATTTGGCGAAGGCAACGTCAACAACTGGATCCGGAGTGCCTTCTGCAAGTACAAGTAGCTGATTCAACGCAAAAACGTCATCTACCGCACAATAGCCAATACTAATGCCTCCGCCGCCCCCTGTAATGGTCTTGTTGGTGCCTGCCAGTTTGCAAAGACACATCCACAAAGATGGCTGGACAAACACTAGGCTGCTTTTGGATTTCGAAAAGCAGACGGAAGTTTGTCCAGCCATCTTTGTGGATTTGGGTTCTTCGCTACTTGAAGCCTCGCTGCCATCGCCATCCTGCGTCAACAGCCAAACAGTGTGCTACTTGCATATGTTTCCCGAAGAACAAGGTTGCTTGCCTTCCAAGTGAAAGACAAGGTACTCCTTCTCTTTTACTTGGAACGCATTTCGGGTCAACTCCAATCTGCCATCATTCCGGGCCGGTGGAAGCTGATGTACAAAAATTCCAGGTCACTCTTGACACACCACATGAAGCAAGAAGACGGGCCGCAGATCCAGTGTAACAAGCCCAATAGGTCATTTTGGGTCACCTTGCCATTCTGATTGGATTGGTGCGTGAAGCACAACTAGTCTTTAGACCGACCTACTCTATCTGGCAAGCTTGACCGCAAATAGTACAAACAGCATTCTGGCAATTTGATAAACGTTGCTGAGCAGCAAGCTGCCGATTGTCATCTTGCTTACCTTGCAGTGATCAACTAGATATCCCCCCCATGCCGGCTCCAAAAGAGACTAAGCACCTGCGCTTCAAAGAGTTTCCAGCTGTGCAAATTTGCAAAGGTGGATAGCCTCTTGGTAGCAATTTGTCATCCCTCCCAATTTTTTGTTTCTGTCGACAAACTCAATAAATAATTGCAAATACAAAAGGTTCATTGCCTCTTGGCAGTCCAATGGCACACTGACGAATCCGATAGTCAGTGTTCCATTGAACTGGCTGAAGGTGTACATCATGCAAGTTGTCATCCCTCCCAATCTGGTACCTGTGTGCAGCCAGTTTGCTAANGATCTACACTTTTTTGCTTTCCAAGAAAACGACAATGATCTGAATCATCTGAAGAGAACACAGCATCGACTCAAAATTGATCAAAGAAGCGCGCTGCGATTTTCCAATGCCAACTCAGCCTTCCTAGGCCTTCACATTTCAAACTATTTATACCCGATTGATACTACTTTTACATAGGCCTGCAATGACCAGTTGTTCTAGTCCCTGCAGTAGCCCAAATACCCGGCCATCTCAAAGAATGCTTCCAATTGCTTCAAATCTTAGAGCAACAGGTGGCCAACTAGTGGCTTCGGTTGGTCTAGTTTCCTGAGATTTAAACAGAGACCAGTGTCCTTTCGCTTAGGCCCAACAACCGTATGCTGAAATCCATACAAGTATGTGAAACACGTTGAATCACCGAACTGTTTGAAATAGCACATCGTCAACGGCTGGCTCTGCACAGATCTGGGCCATATTTGTCATTCTTTATCCATACTCATCAACTCATCTATTCAAATTCGTATTCATCCATGTTCATCCCCACATGGATCTGGAATGATCTGGAGTTTCCCTCTGCAATTGGTCACCCTTTTTGGAAAATACCGTTTCACCGGATCAGCGCTGCAACAGGCTGTTCAACGCATCCAGTTTGTTGACCTTGTCCTGCCCAAATCCACAGACAATTTCCCAGAACTCACAAGGGTCGTTATGGTCTTCGATAGATGAAATCAAAAAGCCAAAAGATAAGCTAGCATTCTATCAAACCGTTTTTCCCGCTTGTTCTTTGTCCCACATGAAGAACGGACAAAACTACAGCAAGCATGTGATGTGTAGACTAGACAACGAAATTCCTACCATTGCTTCCAAAACTGAAAGCACATTACTAGTATAAACGGCATCAAACATCAAACATTGAACTGCAGCTCCCGATCCTCCAGGTCTGAGGCTTTGCTCAAATCATTGAAGGCCTTCACGACACTACCAAATTGAGAAGTCCATGGTACTCGATGTCATGTTTTAAAAAGGCACCATGACTCCAACTACGATTTGCGATATAGTCTGAGCTCAGCCCTTATTTCGAGGATATCTGCAAGCAGAAATTTGACAAAGCAGCATCAACAACTGGACTCGGAGTTCGGAGAGCCTTCTGTTGCAGAGGATTGAAGCCAACCTTGCAAGTAGCTGCTTCAACGCAAAAAAAAAGTCATCTACAGCAAATCACCAACACTAAGGCCCAGGCTGGCACCGGCAGGACAAACACAGGGGGTGGCGGAGGCATCACACGCACAAAGTGAACGAAATCCTTGGCACAAAAGATCCCCACCCCACGAGAATTCCCACTATATCCCTGCATCTCCAACTCGTACATTCAATTCGCTGTGAAGATTCTGAGATTTTCAGCCTGTCACGACTTTTTGACTTGGGGCCCCCGAACCTCGGGGCGAGTAAGCGACCGTGAGCGACGATTTCTGCCACGCAGCATGCCGTCGCACTCATCCTCCCTCAGGGACGGTTGCAATCGGAATTTGTCCATAGCATCTTAAAAGGTTGGAAAGTAAGTATTGAGCTGAGAAAACACTTAACATCAAGAGCTGAAGAATGTTTCGAATGACCAAAAAAAAAGGCTGTTGCAAACTGTGCACCAGAAACTGGAGGGGGGCATCTACCAACTTATTGGAAGCTGTTGGACTTATGCCTGTCCAAAACCTAAGAGGGAGGCCCAGTCTAATTTGGTTGTTTCACGTGCCTAAAACCATCAAACAAATTCCATCATCACTGGTGAATCGCCACATTCTGAGGAAATTACCCTCCAGGTGTGAGGTCTTCCCATTGCCACTTTGGATCATTGCCGTTGCGCGAGGACCCACGGCGCCAGCGCGGCTCACGAGGCGGCAATGCCTCGTGGGCGCCGACTCGACGACTTGAAAAGTGCATCTAAAATTTGAACATGCGCCATGGAACATGTCCTGATTTTCAACCTTCACTCTTAGTTGATGATGGCCGTTGATGACCATCCTTCAAACGATCAAAAAGGGTACATGTGCCACAAAGGCTTATGAAGTATTATGAAGTTCTTCAATTTGACGTTGGTGAAGACCATTCCGACGCCTTCTTTGGGCTCATTGTCCAGGATGGGCTGCGCTGACGATGGGCCCTCAAGTCAGGTGAGTTGACCTCGGCACCATAAAATTCGGACTTCTATCGGTTTCCGCTACCAAAATTTGGGATGAAGCATAGATGAACTCAGTCACAACAGTAAAGTTATGCAGGCTAAAGCACCTTCAATGCATTCTATCACTTCTAAACAAAAATATCATGAACAAGTTCTCAACATTGAGAGCTCCAGAATCCAGTGGCAGTGTTGTATCTGAAGTTGGATAGAGCTTGAGTCCGTATTACTGAGTTTTCAATTCTACAAATGG